>PVKN010012639.1:0-20591 GCA_004027915.1 Capromys pilorides
TTCTATGCACAAGATACTTTGGGACAACCTTCCTTATCTTGTGTGACATAAGAAAATATTTTGCAATGAATTAAAAGAAAGGGAGTTTACCTATTCACCTGAAGAAACATAAATCCTGACTTGAAAGTTTAACTGTTCAGTGTTGAAACTTTCATCCTTGCTTTAAGGGTTTGACTAGATTCTGATACAGAACAGAGGCTGGTGTAAAATAATCTCTGAAAATTCACAGCTGCAATGACTGCAACAGAAAACATGGGAAGACAGCTCCCTCAACATGGATATTAAAAGAAAATTCAATGGCGAAAAAACAGACATACAACCCAATTTTTAGTGGGCAATAGGCGTTTCTCAAAATAAAACCAAAAAAATAGCAAAAAAAGATATAAAAAAAAGCCAATATGGGTATTCACCAGGGAAATGTAGATCAAAACCACAATAGGCTATTCTTAGCTCTAGTAAGAGTGCCTACTACCAGAGAGACTAAAGGTAAGTGCTGGTGAGGCTACAGAGCTGGGGCGAATGTGCAACCATCAATGGGAATGTAAAGTAATGTGGTCATTTTGGTATGGCAGTTGCTCAAAAAAGTAGAACTAGAACTACCATATAATCTAGTAATGTTAATACTAGCTATATGCTTGTTATCATTTGGGTCTAAAGGTCATCAAATGAAATCAGCAGGCTGGGGAGATAGGTTAGTGGTCTAAGTGCCTGCCTGGCAAGCACAAGGCCCTCAGGTTGGATTCCCAGCACCACATGCTATGCTGCCGAGCCAAGCATGGAGACCAGCTGTGGTGGCACATGCCTTTAAGCACAGCTCTGGGGAGTCTGGGACAGGAGGATCACTGGTAGTCTGAGCTTCGTAGTGAGACCTATACCAAAATATATTAAAAAATAAAAGATCTTAAAATGAAATGAAATGAAATCAGTTATATACAGAAAGACAAGTACTTCATAAGCTGACTCAGATGTGAAATTTAAAAAACAATGATCTCATAGAAGACAAGAGTAGTGTGGCGGTTGCCAGAAGCTAAACAGAGAAGACGAGAGGATGAAGTGGAGAAAGGTGGGTCAATGGGACTAATGCGTGGCTTGGGAAGGAGCAGGAAGCTCTGGTGTGCTATGGCAGAGCTCTAGGAAGAATGCCAGTGGCAATATTGATAGATGGTGTATGCTCAAAAGATAGAATTTGAATGATTTCACCATAAAGAAGTCATAAATATTTTAGGAAATAGGTATATTTTACTTGATTTATCATTACACCATATATATGTTTCTGAACATTACATGAAACTCTATATAAGTGTCTATAATTTTATGGTTGATATAACTGTGGTAATTTCATGATTGATATATAAAGTTAATTTTTTTTTTTGTATTATGGCTGGTTCAGCATGTGGTGCCAGGGATCAAACTGTGGTCCCTGCGGTTGCCTAAGCTTTCCTAAGTAGGCGCTTCAGACTGCTGAACCATCTTGCCGGCCCCTAAAGTTAAAATTTTTTGACTTTACTTTTTTAAATATGAAATTTTTATTTCATTTTTCTGAAACTTGTTCTTATGGCCTCAGGCATTCAATAAATAACCTGCTTCCCTATTTCATTGTATGTAGTAGTCTGACAGAAATCAAAGCATGAACTTTATTATTTATAAAAGCTGGGGTGGAGGACGTGGCTTATGCATGCAGCTTCAGTGTATCTCCTAATATTTTGCCCCTGCATTAAATGTTTCCACCATCAGTGATAGACAATAGTTTACTTCTCCTACCAAGACATTAATACTCTCAACAGAAATTTATTCAATATTATCCAGGAGCCAAGCATTGTGCTAGATGCTAAGGATTCAACAAAGAAATCAAGGTCTCGGTACTCATGGAGCTTTACAGAGGTAGCAATAGACTAATGTACAAGGTAAGCTATAGAGACATTACACTGAATTAGCAGTCACTGGAATATTTAGAGCAAATGGCATGAACTGACTTACCTTCTGAGGGAGACTACTCTCCTGCTTGCAGAAAATCGAGGTTGGAGCAAGGAATCAAGTATCCTGAGGGCATAGGTGACAAATAATGATCACATGTCAACAATATTTGTGGTTAGAAAGGCCTCAGCAGGGATATGTCACGGCTTTCACCTGTTGTTTTCTGCCCTAGTGAACCTCACTGCATGACCCGAGGAGCCAATGTGAGCGCTAGGATTGGCCTGTGATAGCTGGTCATCTTGGGTAAGCTGAGCTATATACTTCACATAAACTTCTCTTCAAGTCAATTTGAATTAGGGCTGGGCAAAAGAGATTCTTGTAAAAGATTAGGATGCCAGATATATATATATCGACAGATAGGTGATAGACTAGACAGACAGATGGATGGATGGACCGAGGGATGGATAGATGAACTGATACTTGTTTTCTTAACTACAAGGGCTCTGGATTTCATAATCCAATGCCTTATGGAAATTACTTAACCAGTTCTCACAATTGTTCTATAAGGTTAAATTGCTATAATAAATCATCTAAGGTGGTGCTAAATATCACCGTGGTTCTGCTTTGATTATTGAACACTGATTGAACACATTCTAATAGGCAGCTAAAAGAATAAAAAAGACACCAAGTTGTTCGGGATGAGCAAATTAGAAGACTGAAATTGTCTTAGTTACTTTTCTCATTCCAAGGACAAATTACCTGACACTCAGTTAAGGGAAAAAAGGTTTGTTCCAGCCCCCACTGGTATCAGATTTATCGGATGAGTGCCTTTTAGAGAAACACTTCTGCATTCTTGGCTCCACCCCAACATGGAGGCTCATAGTTGCCTGGTTCCCACACCAGACAGCAAGGCAGAAGGGGCCAGAGGAGAAGCAGTCCGTGGTGCACCAAGCAGAAGGCAGGTGGCAGCCAGCAAGCCCAGCAAGTCTGCCCTCTCATTCTCTTCTATATCCAACCCAGGCTATTGACCGATGCCACCCACACCCAGGGTGGGATTTTCAGTATCCACTCCCTAAATCCATATTCACACACCCTAGCCCTAATCCAGCCACCCTTGAAACTCCCACCCGTCACTGGCATGCAGTTGAGCACGGTAAACATGGCCTTCAGGACAGCGTCTGTCTCAGGACTCTACTTTGTTGTGTCCAATCAGGTCTGAAATGCAGAGAACAAACCGGGATGGAGCCAAGAATATTGAAGTTTTTCTCTAAAATACACTCATCCGATAAATGAATATCTTTGCATATAGAGAAAAAAAGCAAAGGGAAAGGAAAAAGCTAGAAGCACTTCTTTCCCTCCTTGAGAGTGGAATGGAAACTCCCTCCCTTCCTGCTATAGTAGTAGGTGTTTCCATAGCACGCAGCACCATGCAACAGTACCTCAGCAGGATAGATGTACATGCTGCACTGTACTGTAAGATGACTTTTAAAAATTCTTAACTGGGCGTGGTGGTGCACGCCTGTAATCCCAGCACTTGGGAGGCTGAGGCAGGAGGATCGGTGTGAGTTCAAGACCAGCCTGGGCTACAAAAGTGAGTTCAGGTCCAGCCTGAACTGCATAGTGAGACCCTGTCTCAAAAAAAAAAAAAAAAAAAAAAAATTCTTTCAAAATATTTATTTACTTACTTATTTGGTACAGGGTCTCTCTATGCATCTGGGACTTGTAGTGATCCTCTTGTCTCAGCCTGACCAGAGCTGGGATTATAGTGTGTGTGACCATGCCCAGTTTCAGGGCCAGCAGGGTACAAGGGATCAAATGTGCTCGACGGGCATGTGCTTAGACCTCTGAGCTATCTCCCCAGCCTGCAGGATTACTTTGAGTAACAACTTAAACTCCAATTTTATACAAACATTTTAATATCTCTACTAGGATTCGGAAAAATAATCTTTGATCCCCAAAATAGAATCTGAGAGGAATGAAAACTATACTATGAATGGAAACCTCTACAAATACCTATGAGATGTTTTTCTAAAGGGATTTCTGCACCCCTCTTCACTTTTTTTATTCATTTGGAGCTATCTCATGCATAGGTAATTGTGGTCATGCTCAGTGGGCTCCTTCAGTCTGCAGAGACCCAGTTGTCTCAGTTACTCTTCTCTCGTTGCTGAGAGAAATACCCAAAACCAAAAATGAAGAAGGGAAAGGTTTTCTTAGCTCACAGTTACTGGAGGTTTCAGTCCATACTCAGCTGACCCCAAGGCAGACTGACATATGGCAAAAAGCTACAGTTCATGGCCGGGGACCAATTGCAACAGACCAAACAGGACAACAGAGAGCAACAGAGAGTCTGTTTCTCTGTCTCTCTTATATAACATTCAGGCTCTCTACCTCAGGATATCTGCCAATCCCAGCAGTACTACAATCCATAATGCTAGCAGTTCCAAAACACATAATCCCAGTGGATCATGAGTTAGTCTCAAATTATAAAAGCCCCTGCCCCCATGAACTGGATGCTCTCTGCCCTGTTCCACTCAGCCTTAGAGCCAGCTGAGTATGGACTGAAACCTCCAGTAACTGCGAGCTGAATAAACCTTTCCTTCCTTCATCTTGGGTGTTGGGTATTTGACCTAGCGACAAGAGAAGAGTAACTAAGACACCAGCCTTATACAACTTGTCAGCCACATTCACTGGATGAGGTTATCTCATGAAGCTAGAGCTAGAGCGGAAGGGGACTTCAGCAGGTAGGTCAGTGACTCAAAGTCCCAAAATTGAGAGTGTCCCCTAGCATCCCTGAGTCAACTTGCTTGCACGATTGGGAAGTGAAACCCTATAGATAAACTCCATAGAGGATAAGGAGGACTTCACAACTGTACTCTTGATGGAATCAGACTGCTGAGGTGCCCAGGATACTGGCTTTGCAGCAGTCACATGACACTGTATGCACATCACCTGCTACAGAAGACCATGTAAAGAGGAAATGGCACTGGTGAAAGAAAATTCTTTAGAAGAATCTCTAACTGCCAGTCTAACACTGAATATCCTAAGTGTAGGGAAAGGATCTTAAAATTGTCTGCCTGAAAATACAACTGTCTCTCTCTGAGATCTTCAGATGAAAAGTAAACCTTTTGACTAAAGTGGCTGCTTAGGCAGAGCACAGTGGCAGGGGTTCAATCCCTGGCCTGGAGTGCTGTGCTGGCCTGGCCCGTGTGGCGTGCTAAAATGGTGACTGAGACTGTAATCCCAGCACTTGGGAGGTTGAAAGCAGGAAAATCACTACCAGTCTGAGCTAGGTAGCGAGGCCCTGTAAACCCTGTACTAAATACATCAAAAAAGAAAAGTAAATCTTTCATCTTTCACAGGTGATCAAGCTGTTTAAAGATACCTAACAATGGAAAGGATTGAGAAATTGTATACAAACACAGATATATAAATGAAAAAAAAAATTTTCGTATTTTTAGGGAAGGGTCCACAGGGTGTTAAGAGTCTTACTACTAGACCAGACTTGTAGTGCCCTGCCTGTTTACAGCCTCCCAAGAACTGAGATTACAGGGGCACCACCACCCTCAGTCTCAACTGCCATCTCAGCATGCCCCAAGGGCAGGGGCAGGGCCAGCTCAGTAAATTGAGAAGGACTTTTTTTTTTGGGGGGGGGGGGGGGGGATAGGGTGGCTCAGGCTACCTTAAGAGCAGGTCTGGTAAGAAACTTGGAGCTGGGAATTGCACCATGGTTTCCTATGCCTGACTGGGATTGCCCACATAGGTGCTTAAAGAACTGAACTCACTGCAAGCCCCCGAAAATTTATTTTCTATAATACTTTAACATTCCAGGGGCTGGGGAGATAGCTCTGTGGCACAAGCGCCTGCACTGGCAAGTGCAAGGTTGTGAGTTTGAACCCTGGTCCTGCAAAATAAAAAAAAAAATCCTTAAGCTACATTTTGGGCTGGGGAGAGAGCTCAGTAGAATAAGCACTTGCCTGGCAAATGCAAGGACCTGAGTTCAATCCCCAGTCCCTCAAAAAAAAAAAAAAAAGTGCTCAATTATAATACTTTAACACTCCAATTAAACTTAGGAGAAATTTGAGATTTTAATGAAATGGTCCTATGAGGAAGACTAAATTTCAATATAGTTGTTTTCCTACATAAGAATTACCATTAATCCAACATCATAGCTGTTTACTTTCAAGTTCTGTAAATCAGTCAATACACACAGTGTATTCCCTAAAAATTATGAAAAAAATATTTTCATGTACAGCAGTGATTCTAACCACCAACTATAACTAAAATCACTTAGAGGAACTTTTAAAATACATAGGGAGAGATGACTGCACACAGCTCCAGGTTAGTTGTAGCGAAATGAAATGGAGTATAGGCATAGAGGATAAGTTATGCTCAGGAAGTTCCCTGGGGACTCCCAGTGGCTACATGTCTGGGACAATAACTCTCTATCTCCCTACTTTAGTTACAAGCACGTGGACTGAAAAATGTTAGTGACCAAACCACATCATTGATCAGACAGACTTGGATTTCGGGGTCCAAGTAGCAGTATTTTTAAACTGCCTGAGCCATTAAGTTGACAGACTATCAAGGTGGAGACCCTTGGCCTTTGAGCCACTGGTCTAATGGTTTACTTTCCTCTTTAAGATTAGCATTAGTACTAATTAGCTAGTTTTTATAATGTTAATAGCTTATTATATGCATATGTGTTTCTTTGATAGACAATTTAATGTTAATAACTTAGTATATGCATATGTGCTTCTTTGATAGAAAATTATATTAATATTATTCTTGCCCGAGATATTCTATTGACGGCAAAGCTTATCGCAGAAAAGAGGCACAAACGCGGGCAGAGTAAGGTGTAACCCCAGCAGCCAGCTCCAAGCCCTCTCACCTCTACCCATTTGCCTTGAGTGGTATGGACGACGAGTATGTGTGGGGAAAGCTGTGGGTGAGAAGAGAGCTGGGCAGCCATCCCGAGCATGGAGCAGATGTGGAAGGCTGAAGGCCACAGTGCCACGGAGGAGGCGCGTGGTCGTGGGTGACGGCGAGGCCACTCAGCCTCAGACCTGAGTTGCCTGCCCTGGCTGTAATAAGAAAGAGCACTGTGTCCCAACTGTGTTCACACTTCAGATACTATTTTGTTGCTTCTTTCAACAGCCAAACCTATATCCTAAGTATTTGAAATCCTGATCACCTGGTCTTGCTAAAGGAATGTGTCATTTTTGTTAAAAGCATTCAAATGATTGTTTCTGTACTTGCATGCACAAAACTTCACTTGATATTTCAGTGAAATGCACTTTTGAGCAAAACAGTAGTTTTTTATTCAGTGGACATTTTCATTCTTAACTTTGAAAACTAAGGAGAAGTTTCCCATGTTCTTCCTCTAAATGGTTTTCAAATTTTACACTTCTGCAAGCTTTTCTGAACATTGAAATTATTTTTTCCAAATACAAATACAAGTGCTAATTAAAATACTATAAAATTGAAATATTATCGACTATAGTAATCATCGAATTGTTGCATTTTTTGTGTGTTTAGATCTTTTCTAAGGATTTTTTTCCAGCCTTTGATGATTGACATCTTGACAAGTAACATCTTGACATTTTATAAACAACAATCTCATGAACACCTCGCAATTCCCACAATTCCAGGTTTTATTCTCTTTTGCTATCTTAGGTTGCAGTTAAATAGAGTTCAAATTTTTACTACTTTTCTTTGTTATCTCCATGAATTGCGGTTTCCTCACAATTATGCCTTGCTGCAAAGCAGAAATTTGCCACAGGATGGCACTACACTTTACCTTTTCATATTTCTGTTCAGCTAGAGGGTAGAAATAAATTTGTAAATTTCAGGCCTTAGTCAAGAACCACCTATTTTAATCCAGTAAAAACACATTCTGGTTCTCAAATCAATGCTGGAGATCAACATACTGAATCATATGTTTGTAACTGAAGAAACAAATTATTTGCATGAATGAACATTACCAAAGAAAAGTACCCTATGGAACTGTATATTTAAACTTGAAATTCAATAAATTCAAAAAGAAACTGCTCAAACATGTAAGTAGCAGCAAACTCTAAAACACAGTGCACGGGTGTAACAGTCATGCCCATGCGTTTCAATCGTGGGCGTGTGGTGCAGAGAACCCAAAGCTCCCCGTGGTAACCACCGGCTTTACAGCATCATCTTCTCTGCATGTTCACGCTGACGTCCCATTACGCTTCCTAGAAGAAGCAACTGCGGCTAACAGTTGCATGTAGATATGCTTTCTGTGTAAGAGGATCTCAAAATAATATGCTTCTACAAACTCCCGGCTTCGTGTTATGTCCTTGGACATTTTTGCACACAAATATACACAGACTCACCTCATTTTTTTAATTCCCTGCAACTCAGTGGTTCATTGAATGATTTTTGCCACGATTTATCCTACTAATACCCAATAAAAAGATATTTGGAATATCTATTATATTTCAAATGATAATACTATAATGATCATAATTGCATAAGCATTTCTGTGTGTATGTTATTGTGTATCTGTAGCTAAACTCCTAGAAAAAGAAATGTCCAGGCCATAGAACATGAGGACAAAAATTGGGATGATTTTCTGTTCTGGGTGCTATATCTTACTTGATCCCTTCTAGTTAAAAACGTCCTCATCTCTGTTTTCCTTAAGTTTTGCATGGAAATCCCAGTGCCTTGACATGTTCTGCATGTCCCCTGGCCGTAGCAGAGATCATCTTCCTCAGCAGATGAAATAAAGAAGCACTGAATGTGATAGTAGCATGGCAGATTTACATACTCAGCCAATTTTCCGTATTTACACATTTGACTTATGCAAATATAAGTCCACATGACTGCAAAAGCTGCATTCGTTTTCTTATGCTGCAGTTGATCTGGGCAAAACAATCTAAAAAGAAATTAATTAGCTTCTGTAGGACTCAGATTCATGCTCTGGTTGGATTTTTGCCATTTGCTGAACAAGAATGAAGTGTGGAGTCCTCACTCTCCCACCTAAAGCTGGCATTGCAGTAGCACAACTTAGCCCTTTCAAATAACACTTGGATTTTATAATAATCCATGGGCCAAATAGCTCAATTCTACCTGGTTGTTTGGAGATTACAGAGACTCAGAGACTGTGATTAAGCACAGTGTTCAAGCAAAATGCAGCTGTCCATTTGTAATTCACGCAGAATGAAAACCGCTAGCAACTAAAACTTGTTTCTTTGAACCAGACAAAGCTCTCAGATGCTGTTGATATTTATATTATTTGTAGTGATAATAAAGAAAAGAGCTCTGTGCGTTTCCTTCTATCACATGGAACTTTCTTTCAGAGCAGCAGTGTGTTGCTCTCCTTACTCTCCTCTCAAATACTGTCGCTCAGCACGGCCTTTTTCGCGCATCCCATCCACTTCCTGAACACCAGGGCTGTCACAGCAGAGCAGACCTGTGTGAGGCAAACCTATTACTGCCCTCATTTGCAGAGCAGAATCCAGAGTTCCCAGTCACTTCCAGGTCGGTAGAGGAGCACTGCTGACTCGTAAGTGCTCTTTTGTGTCGCTGCAGGGCCAGAGCCTCTTCGTGCTTCAGACAGTGTCACCCTTTCCACTCTGCCTGGGTCATGACTGCCAGGTCTGTACCTGAGCTCGGGCTTAGACGTTATGTCAGTGGCTCTCTCAGGAAGACACGTATTCAGTTACTGGCTTCCAATGTCCATTTTAAATATGGTTGTAAGTGTTTGATAATATGTCTCAAGGAAAAGTAAAAGAGCAGCCCTGAAACTGAGATTTTCTGCTCAGGGTGAGGAAACCATACAAGCCTTCTCAGGGACCAAGAAAAGCCCCTCTGTGGGTCACCCCACCGCAGAAATCTTCTTTCTGTGCTGTAAAACTGCCCTCCTCAATCCTAAACCTTGCACTGAAATTAATTCTGTCATTCTATGTCTTGTTCAATTTCATTTCTGCCCATTCCTTCCAAGGAAATATGCTGGAAGTAGCTAAGAACTAAACTAAACCAATAGGTTACATATACATAATATACTTACAATTCTCAGAATGAAGATTCCTTTCTTTGTTCTTATTCAGAAAAAAGCACAAATCCAACCAGAATACTGGGTATATTATTAAATCTAGGAGTTCAATTCATTATCTTTGTGTTTCATTGAAACCACATTTTCTAAGGACCTTTTAAAAATTGTGTTGTGACCTCTTCTCTTAAGGTCTTCTCTACTTTGTGAAGATACAGATTTGGAATCATTTTGCATAGAATGATAAATCTGCATTCCTAGATTGCTGCTGGATAGATTGCTTATGTCGATTACCAAGTGTTCTCATGTGCTTTCGCAAATCTGTATTGTATTCCTAACATTGGTTACAACCTTAGTTAGAAATCACTGGAACATAGCACAAACTAACTTAAACCAAACAAGTAACTGGAAAGTTCAAGTGATACACATATCAACATCTGGATTTGCAGGCTCCAATAACAACATAAAGCTTAGATTTTTCCCTCCATCTCTCAAGCCATCCACATTTTTTTCTTTCTGAAGCACTTGTTTTAATTTTTCAAATAAGATAGGTAGCTTTACATTTAAATTTTTCTAGCATAACATCTATGGAAAGATCTCAAAAGAGGATATGCTCAAAGCCTACTTCCGGATAAGTCTCCACACATCATGTATGATTTATGTGGGTAGTCATGTACTCAAAGAGTAATAGAAGGTTTTCTTCTATTCTATATGGCTGTTTTCAATCAAACTCTAAACTTATCAAGAGTAAGAGCTGTATCTGATAATTATATGAATTCCTTAAAAACTACCCAAATACTACACATGAAAGCTCATGAATCAGTTTGCGCTTGCAAATATTTTGGGTGCCCAGACTTTGTGTATTATAAGTCATTTTTATGTAAATCAGAAGGTAAATTGCTCCACCTTAACAAATTGTTGCTTAAAATTCACTAGCATTCAATGAGTGAAATTCATACAGAAGGTACTATATTAGTATTTTAGGTATAATATTTACTATGGTATTTCTACCCAGTTAGTATGTGCAGAAAGCTCAAGTAATTTTTTCAAGGTCTCACAATCAATAAATAAATTCAAGGAGAATTTTGATTTTTAAATGGGATTCTCTCCACTAGACCAAAAGGAAACATTCATAGGCCAGAAAGATGTTTGCACAGAAAGGTGTATGCTAAAGAATTTAACCAGAATGATTTAGGGAGAGACATGCATTCACGCTTTAAAGCATACAGCAATCTAAATGGGTTGGCCAGTGTTCGGCCACACATCTATTACCCCTGCCTGGTTTTCAGAAGCTCTTGGATTCAGGCCCTGAAGCACGGACTCCGAGAAGGGGAAGCTCTCCTTAGTCCCCGCACTCCCCACCGTGTTACTTGTAGGTTAAAAGTGCAATATATATGCCCTTTTCAAAATTACATGTAAGTTATACAGCTTTGGTAAAGAATAAAAAAACAGAACAAGACATAGAATAGAGGGCCAGCCAGATACCTCAGCAGACTGAAACACCTGCTTAGGCAGAGTGCAGCTGCCAGGGTTCAATCCCCAGCGTGCGGTGCCAACCCCACCCCGCAGCACCCTGAGACAGTGATTGAGACTGGGTGTGGTAGCACACACTTGTAATCCCAGCACTTGGGAGGCTAAAAACAGGAGAATCACTATGAGTCTGATCTGTGTAGTGAGACCCTGTAGACCCTGTACTAAATACAGAAAGAAAGAAAAAAGTCAAGCAGATAGACGAACATACAAGTATAGCAGCATTGTATCCACTAGGTGAGGACTGACCATTCAACAAATGGTGTCGACACTGGCTCTACATTTGAACAACAAAATTAAATTTGATCTGCCTCACACTATATGAAAATAAATAAATTCTAAGAGAAACATTAAAAGAAACTTTAATAACTCAAGGATAGGGGAAGTGCCTATAAGCACTTCATGGAAGTCAGACAACAAAAGAAGATTGAAATGTTTGACCAGATATTAGGAGCTTCTATTTCTTGGAACGCAGTACAAGCTTATCACAAATTATGGCACACTGAAAGTGATGATGAAGCTAGTGAAATCAAATAGACAATGAGGAATATACCTGCCTTAGTTACTCTTCTCTCGTGGCTGAGACAAACACCCAACACCCAAAATGAAGGAAAGAAAAATTTATTTAGTTCAGTTACTGAAGGTTTCAGTCCATATTCAGCTGGCTCCAAGACAGAGGGGCACATGGCAGAGGGCAACAGTTCATGGCAGCGGGACAGCAACAAAATGGTAACAGAGGCAACCAACCAACCAGGGCAACAGAGCAACAGAGAGAGTCTGACTCTGTCTCTCTTTATGTTACATTCAGGCTCTCTGCCTCAGGATACCCCCCCTCAGACCTCACCCATAATCCCCGAAGTTCTCAGACCCATAATCTCATCAGTGCTAAAACACATAATCACAGTGGATCATGAATCAAGTCTCAAACTCCAGAGGTCCCCACCCCGTGATTGTATGAGGCTTTGGGGGGACAACTAGACACAAGTCATAACAATACCAATTTAAGTTTCCCGGTTTTAATGGTGTACTATAGTTAACGGCACTCTTGGTAGAGGCTGGGTGAGGGCTAGACAGTGGTGAGTTTTTTTATGCACCTAAACTTGTTGTAAAATAAATGGTTAAAAAATGTGAATATGTCACATTGTGAATGTATCAAGCTGGGGAGATAGCTCAGTGGTCTAAATGACTGCCTGGCTAGCACAAGGACCTGGGTTCGATCCCTGGTACAGCATGCCCTGATGGCTTTGGAACCATAGTGCACCAAGCTGGCCCCTGAAACCCGGTATGGTGGCACAGGCCTGTAATCCCAGTGCTGGTGAGGCTGAGACAGGAAGATCACTACAAGTCCAAGCTCTACAGCGAGACCTTGTGCCAAATAAATAAATAAATGCTTTTTTTAAAAAATAAAAGTAAATGTGCGTGCCTATAGAGAACAATAATAAAACACTTGGTGTTTTGTTCTGGGATGTGATAAATATGCAAATAGCTATAGGAAAAAAAGCAAATAAGCAACATTTTCTTTGGACAGCATTATTGAGAGCCTGTCTCTAAAGTCAGCAGTACTGGACCAAAACCTTGAGCCCTGCCCTCTCTTAGCGTGAGTTTATCATCTGTAAAACGAAACTCACAATACTTACTGCAGTTGGGATACTGCAATAATTACATGAGCTAATTCCTGAAAAGCATTCAGCTTTGTACCTAGAAAAGAGTAACTATATAATATAGATTTGCTATAATTAATATTATATTGTTGTATTTCACCGTATCATGTCAGAGTCAATACCATTATAATTTTGGATTTTTATCCTAGATCATAGTCTGGTTGAATTTTTTTTTTTTTCTTGAATGTCATGACAGCTATTTTAAATTTCACTTTTGTAGTAGAAAATAATTTATTAAATCTTTCACAGGAAGCCATCAGAACTTTAATTTTCTTCACTCACTAGTTTGCAGCATCCTGGAAAGTAGATTATGCGATTGGCTATTTACTCTTGGAATTTTGTTCCCACTGTTCCCACTGCCAAGAAGAGATGAGAATCAGAGCTGTGAACAGTTTTTATCTGATCTCACTGCTAGCTCCATCTCCAATGGTTGGTCATATTAGACACCAAAATGAGTTGTGATAATGCGACCTTTAAATTACACGATCTTTTTATTTAAAAAATATTATTTACTCCAATGACAGCAGGAATCTTAGAGCCCACTGTTACTTACAGCATTTTCTACTAAAGGCAATTTTCCGTCCTGGAGTTAGAAAATCTGAATGAGCCAGCTAGTGGAATGACCTATGAAGCCATGTGAAAGACTAAAGCAGAAAACTGGATGAAGGATAAGAACACGAGTGCTGAATGTCACAGACTGCTCTCCTTACCAGCAAGGTAGCGGGTCCTCTGAAAGCACTGTTTTTTAGAGTCAAGTTTTCAGTGTCATGATTAAGCGATGATCAGTTGTGGGTAAAAATGGACATGAGAAAATTTCAGGAAATTTAGATTTTTTCATGTAAAAAATGGTTCTGTAGTCCAGATTACGTCAACACCAAGTAAGAATTGGAATTAGAATTTACATTTCTCTTTGAAACTTCCCATGAGAAACACATAAAAGAAATGAACAAAATGCAAAACTAAGGAGCCATCGAGCAATACACTACAGTTAACTGTGAAATAGAAATTTTAAAGTTTCTTTTAGAGACACTGGGGAATTCTAATTAAAATGCTGAACTCTATGATGAATTAAAGAGGACCCTTTTCCATGGACCTTTGGCCACTAACAAGCGCAGAGGTGAGGAGAGCACTGCCTTTACAAGAACAGGAAAATGTTGCGATGTCTTAACTCTACTATTAATTGTCCTACCTCTTGTAGAGATTTGCTGAATGTGATTTACAAAAGTTTCTAAAACCCCAAAGGAAATATTGCCACACCGAATCTGAATCGTTCAAACCCAGATATACACCTCAGATTATTTTCACCCGGTTTTTATTATTAAGCTGCCTTGGAATGGCCGCCAGTAACACTGAACAGTGCCTGGTCGTTAGAAAGAACTTCACTGATTGTAAGTGACAGGGTAGCTCAGTGATGGAGTGCTTGCCTGGCACACATGAGGCCCTGGGTTGGACTCCAGTCGTGACAAAATGAGAGGCTTGGAGAGAAGAGTAAGAACTGATTCTGAGTGGTTCTTAACTCTCATTCAAATATCCTGAGGACTAAAAAAGAAATCTTCACTTAGTACTGGACTTGCTTTTGCAGTGCTGCCCACTTTAATCTATAAAACACAGTAAATGGGTTAGCTATTATTTCTTAGAACTTTTTATAAACATAAAGTCAATGGTTGATCACAGTATCATTTCATTAAACTTGATGATAATAGAAGCTGTATTAAGAAATTATAGTGATTAAAAGGACATAAAATACTTAAAGTATTTAAGCCAACGGTCACTGGCCCAAACTAAATTAATAGCAGGGAATGCAATTTACAAGAGAGAAAAGCTAAACTGACTTGCAGATTTAACTAAGTCTAGACTTCTCTGTCCTTTAGACAGAGCACGGTGGAGCTTACAATGTGAAGAGTAAGAGAGAATATCTCCTGACAATGACAAGTCCTGGGTAGAGACAGAAGGTAAATTGTAAGTTCATGGTGAGACTCACTTTCTGATTGAATTATTTGCTCAGCACATTCATTGGGAAGGTAAACTAAGAATGTTTATCTTCGTTCATGCTGACAGCAATATTACTGCTCAGATTCTGGCAAGGCAAGTAAGTTTGAGTCTCCTTTTTAAATTATCAGAGTTCCCAAAATTTATGACTGCTGAAAATAGAGCCAAAGAACTGAAAACAGCATGCTTTTTTGAATCAAAGAGGAGCTCAGGACATCATAAGCAACACAAGGAGAGGAGCAAATGCAATCACAGACTGCTTGTTCTCAATCTTTGATCATAACCCATTGATTAAGTCGTCGCTAAGATCATGTGTAAAGAGGTTATACTAAATTCTTATCAAAAATGTCCTTTAGTCATTTCCCATATTAACTAATTTGAACTGATATTCCAAAGAGAATAGCATATTTTATTAAAAGCTTTAGAGATGCATAAATATTATCCAAGGTATATGCATTGGAAGGTGATAAATGGCTTCTCCAGAAGTGCATGTAAATTAAATTAACTTTGAGAGTGAAGTTCTCCTTTGTTAAAAGAATCCCACACCATCTATTGCTTTCCCCCTGCTGAGAGTGCTAATTTATTTTTTCTTAACTAGAAAATCATAAGATCTCTCCTAAGACTAGGTTTTCTGTTTATTAATTTTTTTCCTTGATTCTAAGATACTTTAACCACAACCAGGCATCAATGGACACAGTATTTTCAAGCTACTTAATATAATGTCAGACAATATGTTTCATCATAGAAAGATAATCATTATAGAGTGTTAAGCAGTTTGGCTCCCCATACACAACATCAAAAGATGAACAGTTGCAAATATTGATGAATTACTGCCTGGAACTCTTTGGTCCATGATACATGCAGATGTAGTAAAAATCATTTCCCAAACACTTTCCTTAGGAAACAATTCAAATGAACATGTTTAAGTAAAATATTTAATATTACTGGTAGTTGCTTATGACTTTTTTGTATCCACAGAGCTCAAAACCTCTGGAAGAAAACAGTACCCTCATCAGCTTGTTGGAAGTAATTTATGACTAGCAAGTACTTGTTTTCAGTGTTCTCTTTATTCCAATTTACCAAGACTATTCTGCAATCTGTTTTCAACTTTTAACATTAATTCTGTGTATTAAGCACCATCAGAGCAGAGCGCCATAGCTACACCACCAGCTACATGATCATGAAGGACTAATTTGTTTTCCCTAAACTTAGTTCTTCGCATACATAATGAACTTTACTTTTAACTTTCAGAGTTATTGTGAAGATTGAACAAGACAGGAAACACAACCTATTTAGAACACTAGCTAGCAAACATTTCACGTTAGATGGAATATAACAAAGGCCTATTGCAAACTGAAGTCAAGTTTTAAATGTATTGAGTTAAAACTCTAGAATAAAGGATGTAGAAATCTTTTCTTTGTTGTTTCTTCTGAAACAGAGTCTTACCATGTCATAGGCAGTCTGGGCCGGCCTAGAACTTGTGGCCTTCTTTTGCCTCTACCCCTCACTTCCAAGTGCTGGAACAACAGGTGTGCACTCATAGCAAGAGGTTCAACTTTAATAAGCATCATAGTGAAGAATATATACACAGTAAAGTATGCAAGTCAAAAGTATACTTATTTTCCCCTTTAAGAGAATGGAAGGGAAAAAATGGAAGCAAAACTTTTGTAAATGGAAAGCCAAAGGAGAATTGAAGGGGGATGGGAAAAAGAAAAATTAAGATATGTTACTCACAGGTACAAGTTGTCTATGTTAAATATGATCAATATGTATGACAAATGTGTACTAATAAAAAGCAAAAACTAAAAAAACTTTTAATAGCTTAATAAATTGTTAATCATAAATAAACGCACATAAACAAATTAAGAAATAAGACGTTACTACTCTTCAAAAACCCTGTTCAAGGGGCTGGGGAAATAGTTTGGCAGCATATGCGCCTGTGTGGCAAGCAACAGGTCCTGAGTTTGGTCCTTGTACTGCATGCCACATCAGCTCTGGAGCCCTGGGTGTGTGATGGCTCACACTTATGATCCCATCACTGGGGAGGTTGAGACAGGAAGATCACTGAGTCCCAACCGCATAGCAAGACCCTGTATCAAAATAATGATGATGATGATGATGGTGGGATGATGATGATGATGATGATGATGATGATGGTGGTGGTGGTGATGGTGGTGATAATAATAAAATAAATAAACCCTATTCAAAAACTCTCTTGTTTATTCTCATAGTCATAACTGACTTTTTCAAGGATAATCAAAATTTTGATTTTTAACAACATAGATAGTTTTGACCAATTTTGAGCTTCATACAAATAGAATATTCAATATGGATTCTTATGTCTGACTCCTTGTCTTGCAACAATTGGGTCTTGAGGTTAATCCATAACATGCATCCCACATGTCTTGGCTTTGCTGTATGAATGTGACACATTTATTTTGCCATTCTCCCTATGTATTTTTGGAAGGATTACTAGATAATGCTGCATGAAGACTGCTAACATCATAATCATGCGGGGTAAAGTTACCATGAAGACTCTCTGCACATATTGTCTAGCGCCCTTTTTATACATAAGTGTTGGGAATAAACATTCAGCGTTGTAGGGATGGCCCAGAGTGAGTGCCAGATGGTATGAGCAAGCTGTTGTCATAGAGCCTGGGCCCGTTGGCATGCCCAGCAGCTGGGAGGGAGTGCACATGGGTGCTCATGCTTAGTATTGAAAGCCAGGTTTACTTCAGCCACTGTGGAGGATGTATGATGATATCATATTGTTTAATCTTTACTTATATTTCTTTGAATTATAATGAAGTTGAATGTTTTATTATTGCTTATTTTATGGAATAGAAGTTGCATGTTTTTCATGCAGGTATCTACTAGTTTGTCATTCTTTTTTTTTTTTTTTATGTATTTGGTTCAGGGTGTGCAGGGTCTGCAGGGTCTCACTACAGAGATCAGACTTGTAATGATCCTCCTGTTTTCAGCCTCCCAAGCGCTGGGATTACAGGCATGCACTACCATGTCCAGTCTCAATCGCCTTCTCAGCACGACCTCAGGGTAGGGCCAACATGGCACACCAGGAATAAAAGCCCCGGCCACTTCCTAAGCAAGAGCTTTAGTCCACTGAGCTGTCTGGCTGCCCTGAGTTTGTCATTTTATTGACTTGCACTTTTTTAATATTCTGGCTATGTCTTTGTCAAATATATGGATGCACTGGGGCTGGAGATACAGCCCAGTGGCACAGTTTTTACCTGGTAAGTGCAAAGTCATGAGTTTGATTCCTAGTACCATATATATGGATGAATATAAAGATTTCTTTCACTCAAAATCTTTAACTTTCCTAATTACATTTTGATAAATAAAAATTCTTAATTTTAATTTACTCTAAAATATCAGTGTCCTTTCCTTTTTAATTATAAGCTACACTAAAATAACAAACAGCATTGGGCCGGCGAGATGGCTCAATGGTCTAAAGCACCTGCTTAGGCAACCTCAGGGACCACAGTTCAATCCCAGGCACCACATGCTGCACCAGCCCCACCCCCAGGGCAGGCTGAGCCAGCCATACCACAAACAAATAAATGAGGTTTAAGAAAATAAAAAAATAAGAATTAAAAAAAAAAACCAGCATTAAAAAGCAACAGATTCAGACAACTAAGTGCTTTTTATTGTCAAATTCAAATCTATATACAAAATGACTAAATGAAAAATATTTTAAATAAAAATAAATATTTTAAATGCAAAAAAATCTAAAATGTTTGAAAATACTTTGAAACTTGTTATTGTAAGTTAGATAGACAGAATTGACTTAGTGAAGGGACTAGGGAGATAGTTCAGTAGAATAAGCACTTGCCTAGGAAGCACAAGGTCCAGAGCTCAATCCCCAGTATCACCAAAAAATAAAAGAAAATAAAAAATTTTTAAAAATTGACTTAGTGAGAACCCTGGGTCCATGACACAAAAGAGCTCGTAGCTCGAGCATGGCCTGTCTCATCTTATTTTCTCTTCCATTCTAATGAGCCCTTGGGGCCAGGATGTAGCACAGCACATGGTATCTGCCTGGCCACAGCAAGTCATGAGTTCAATTCCTGGTGCTAAAAAATAACAATCATAAGCTCTTAGAAATTCATTCCAAGAATCAGAACATGAACAGTTAACAGGCATACAATTAGTAATAACATAATAATCTCTTTGGATAGGTTGACAACATACCAAATACATTTGACAGAGTTTGAAAAAACTCGGAATGCAACACAACCAGGAAGGAATACAAAAAATATAAAATGAAATTTGAGAGATACAAAAGTTCAAATACAGTACACTCTCACTAATTTGCAATTTGACTCATGCACTCACTGTTTTGTGGGTTTTCAAAAAATAAAAATCTAAATTATTTATTGCAGAATTTTTGTTATATTGTGGAATTTTGCAGTACCTTACAGTATAGGTATGTTGGTAAAATTACATAGTTTTGCAGGTTTAGAAAATGGTTAAGAACATTAGAAGTGTTTTTAAAAGTGAGATAGGTTTATAAGAGTGTGGGAAGGGTTTATAATGCCTTACAATATATATAAAACTAAAATATAACATGGCTGCTTTGCTGATTTTTACTTCTTGTGGGAGTGTCTGAAACATAACCACTGTACTATGATCAAATAGGAGTCTAATAAGGAGACACAGAATAAAGAAAAAACAAAATCTTAAGAAAGGATAACTAAAATTTTCCACATCTGGCAAAAGATCCTAACCTCATATTTTGAAACTCGTATAATCTTAGCCAAAGGCTGAGAAACAATGTATTCTGAAATTAAATAAACACAAAGCAGAAAGCACAAAATCCCCAATTTGAAATTTTACTATTAAGTGCTGGGCAGATAGCTCAGTGGAGTAAAATGCCTGCTTAGGCAGAGCACAGTAGCAGAGGTTCGATCCCTGGCTTTCAGTGCTGGCTAGAGTGCTGGCCCCACAACGGCCACAGGGTGTGCTGAGTTGGTGATTAAGACTGGGCGTGGTGGCGCATGCCTGTAATCCCAGTGCTTGAGAGGCTGACTATAAATCCAATCTGTGCAGTGAGATTGTGTAGACCTTATACTAAATACATAAAAAATAAAAATTAAAAAAAGAAATTTTACTACAAAGCTACTATGATAAAAACAGCATGATACTGGTTAAAACCATAGACGCAGTGTCAGTGGAACAAATTAGAAGATACAGAAACAATTTCAAATATACTCAGCCACCTTATCTTTGAAAAACGGGTCCAACACCTTCACTGGAAAAAGATAACTTCTTTAATAAATAATGCTGAGAAAACTGGCTTTCCACATTGTGAATATTAAACCTAGACCCCTACCTCTCAGTGTACGCTAAACTAAAATCAAAATGATCAAAGATTTAAATATTAAACTGAAACATTTAAGGTTCTGAAAGATAAAATGGGTGAAACTTTTGAAGACCTAAGTGTAGGTAAACATTTTATG
>PVKN010012640.1:0-20556 GCA_004027915.1 Capromys pilorides
TGGAGGTTTGAGAATGTAAGTTAACAGTCCAAAAATTGGAGAAAAGAAGGGTTACGAGGATAGCCAATATTTTCACTATCCCTTCAAGGTCAGTGAAGACTCAGGACATAAGAGAACCTGTGCTGTATCATCCTATAACTCAGAGGTTTCCCAAATTTTCTGTTCAAGGAGATGAATGGACCTCAGAGGAAAAGGATAAACGAAGTATAGTGTGCCTAAGGAGAGTCACCTAGAGAGAGGATATTCTCTCGGGCTTTCACAGAGAGCAAACTGGTCAAGCAATGGCCGTGATTCTTCCCGATGGCTGACACTGGCAATAGTTCTACAAAGCACTGTACATGGTTCCAAAGTTAATCCTGAGGGGATTCAACCTTGGAAGATACAAAAGATGAATGATCAATTATACAGGTCAGACCTTAACTTGCCTTTGATCATCCAGCAGAAAAGCTTAATTACGAGACATAGAATGCAGAACTAGATCAGTATGACGAGCTGTAAGAGGCTTATATCAACAGCCTCCAACATTGCCAGTTTCACCAGTATCCCACTACAATTATGGAACGTTGAACTATATATGCAACTACTCTCTCTTTGCACAAAGAGAAGATAAAATTTTTGTTGTTGTTGTAGTTGTTTTTCCTTTTTTCCTCCCCTACTAATATAGATTAGAAAATTTATCATGTCTACACACTGTGCTCTGTATAACTACTATGAGGACAACAATATTCAATGTATCAAGTATTATGAATGCACTACTAATATGTTTTGAAACTATCATATTGTTATTTCTTATTAAAAATTAAAAATTAAAAAAAGAAAAAAAATTGCAAAAAAAATCTGTACATCTGGAGATCATATCTCAAATATAAACACTGATGACAGACAAAAAAAATGCTGTACCCTAAAGCAAATCTTAATTATTGTCCTTTATGCGTTCTATTAGAAAGCATAACATAAGTCCCATCTGACTAGCTACCATACATTTGAGCATTGTGGAGGGTGCTTACTAGGTGCCAGGCTCCAGACTGAAGCACCACAGGCCTCAGCTCATTTTCCCTCTCTCGTATGAGGCACCCACCATAATGACCCTCATTTCTCAGCTGGGTGCTGGCCGCATGATGAGGACATGGTAGAACATAAATTTGGGCCCAGCGCTGTTCATCTATGTGCTGCATTGCTTAGGAGTACAGAAAATAGAATTGGCATTTTGAGAGACTTGATTTGGGTAAAGCAAAATTGCTTTTGAAATAGTATCCAGCACAGAGGAACGCAGTTATAGCCCTTGTGTGGGGACAGGCCCTCTAATCAGTAGAAAAACCACATTATACCAAGCTTTTATTGAATGCAGTTACCGACTTTGATTGGCCCAGATATAAGTCTACAGCCAGGCAAGGTCATGGAGAGTCGTAACTCTATGCACTGCTGTATTTCTTTGTAATTACCCGAAGGAAGCCATAGGACTTAAAGACCAAAGGCGTACTTTCTTTACAATCCTCACACCAGCCTAAATCAGCTATAACTATAACTGTCCTCAGGGTTCCAAAGTGACCTCTTATTAAAATGATCTATAATTTTGATTAGTTTCTATTGCTCTCAGCAGAGCCCAGGGCCTGTTGACTCTGAATTCACGTTTTCTTGCTGAAAGAGCTAGACCGCTCAGTTGTTTAAGAGGGGGCCTCTGAGGAGCAAGGGCTTGGGGCTGTAGGTGTACGTGGATTTGCCTTTGCTCTTATTTTTGTTACTCCAGATTGTGTGCGCAAGTACATGGCCTAAGACACTTTCAACTCATTTTCCAGAGTTCAGTTCTGTGCAGGATCAGAGTGACAAGAGGGACTTTGGAGTTTTCAGTTCTATCACATGATGGAGACACTGTAGCTGTTGCCTACTAAGGCCCATCATGGCATATGGCTTGGGTGGGCCATAAACATTACCTCATTGTTTTCTTTTCTGTGATTTTAATTTTTTTTTTTTCAGACAGAGTCTCACTATGTAGTCTTGGGTCCCTAGCCTTGACCTTGCCATACAGCCCATACTGCTTTTGAACTTGTAATCTTCTTGCCTTGACTTCTCCCAAGTGCTGGGATTACAGGTGTGTGCCATCATACTCAGTGACATTATCTTACTTGATAATATATTTGGGTTGGATATTTGGGATTGAACCTACAGCCTCATCCATGGCAAATGCATGTTCCATCACAGAGCTGCACCCCTAGCTCCAACAATGTGTTTTATAAATGTGTATGAAAGACGAAGAACTGGAGACTCAGACAAGTGAATCATACTAAATAAGGACACAAAGCTAGAAAGGGACAGAGTCAGGACTGGAGTCCCAGTAAGTCAAATCCCCTTCCCTCCCATTTCACGTGGTACCTGAGTGAGAGCTGGTTCTGATGAGCTGAAGCTAGAAGTCAATTGAAGAACCTCGCTCCAGAGCCAAAAGTTGGGGTACCACTACTGCATGTGCCCTCTCTGATAGTAGCTAATGGAGGGCTGATCCCCTTCGAACACTGGCACATCTCTGACACCAAAGGTAAGATGTTGTGTTATCTTTTATTATCACTGAGAAAGTAGGAAGAAAAGTGAACAAGTTTGGGGAAAGTGCATAATCCAAAGTTGATCGATGCCAAAATGAAAATGGTTGCTTTAAAACAAATGAAGATTTTCATTTGAATGTTGATTGAGATATTGGATTCATTTCAGTATCTTCACTGTATCATCAGCTCTACAGCCGGACAAATAAACAGATAGACCGATAATATCACCATTCAAATGATTAAAAAGAAATAAAGCGACACCAGATGTTTATTTGGAATAACCCATAGAACACATTGAAAACAATTCCTATTTCTGCAACTGGAAATTGGAATTGATCATTACTGGGCATTAAATGTGCGTATGTTTTTCTGAAGTTCCTAAATCTATTTAATTTCTATGTTGACAGAGATATTAGACAGCTGTTTCAAAATCTGTCTCTCTTTCCTGAGCTATGCACAAGAAATCTTTATGTGAAGCCATGAAATGTCAATGAGAGCTCTTCAGTGCACTAATCAGGCCGCGAGTGGAATGTGCGCGGCGGGAAGCAATAACCTTAACTCACATCCGCAGTGGCCCTGATTGCCTCATGTGCACCCCCTTAAGACATGGCTGAGGAAGGCAATGTCTCCTAAGTGCCACTGAGCACCGCCAGCTTGGGCGATTAGAGTCAAAGACAATGAGTTAGGGGATGCGTTCCCCTCAATGGCTTGGGCAGCAACTCGCTGTGCACCCTAGGGGAACACTCCTGGATCCTCTGCTCTGTTACCCTGTTCCCTATCTCAAGCCCGTGCACCGCCCCCCAAATGAGATCCAATGAGACCTAATGCTTCCATCTCTGAAGAGCCCTGCAAAGCACAGGGAACCAGGTGCCTGGAAAGAGAAAATTCAATCCATTCCTTCAGGGTCTTTCAAGGAAGAGCAAAATCTTCTATGCACAAAGGTGTTTTTACTGTGTGATTTATACAACTGTGTGTGAGAGGGTTAAGCCTGCATGTCTGAGAATAAAGTTATGTGCTATGACAAATTTTAAGATGCTCTCTAACACTTCCTTTGGAAGTTAACTTTCCAAGAATAAGATCCAAAAGGAAAAAAAACTTCTATGTTCACTAGCTTGGTACAAATCTTCCATAATAAATTAAAAAGAAGTTTGGCTTTTTTCTCTTAAGATCAGAAACTTGACTATGGGCACATTGGGTTGGGTTTGTCTTAATCCTTTTCTTGTGGTGGAGACAAATAACCCGGCACCTGTGACTTACAGAGAAGGTCATTTGGCTCTTGGATCAGGGCTGGTTCCCTGGTAGGAAGAGTGCATGGCAGGGATGGGGGCAGGACAGCTGCTCAGGCCACCCATCCAGGAGGCAGAGAGCCCAAGGAGGAGCTGAGGGGTGGCGGTGCTCCAGCAACTGCCTCTACTCGGGCCCTGCTTTGCAGCAGTATGCTCAGCCCTGGACTCACCAGTGGAGTATAGAATCCCCTGATCTCACATGTTCACACACGTGAGGCTTTTAGGGGACGTCCTCCATCTAAACCATAATGGGATTTATTTCTCAGGAAACAACGCACATTCCTAAGTGAATGAGATGGTGCCTGTAAAACAAAATGCCAACATAGCATTTCATAGTCAAATGTCTGTTAGGAACCCTGAGATACTTCAATAGCCAATAGGCAGCACATTGTCTCCCTAGTCCTACATGGGAAGCCAATGCCTATTTGAAATATCATTCACAGAGTGTTTACTGTGTGCTGAGTACTGCACCAGAAAATCATCAAGATCATGTTTGCGAAGCACCTATCTCAGGCCTGGCCCATGCTAAATGCTCCATGTTTGCTATTGCTACCATTATCTTTTTCATTTCATTGTGAGGCCTTGGTGACACTGGTCCCTCAGAGCACATGAGAAAACTGAGGCTGGCCAGGTTAGGCATTGCCCAAGTGGGGCACTAAGTGCGGGCGCTCCCCTGAGAAATGTAACAACCAGAGGAGCTGGAACATTTGCTCGGTCCACATCAGTGCTCCTTCCAGCTCAGCAGACCCTGAGGAAGGATGGTCACAGGCATGCATATATATATATATATATATATATATATATATATATATATATAAAATGACCAGCTCAGCCTGTCCTGGGGGTGGGGCTGGCACAGCATGTGGTGCCGGAGATTGAACTGCAGTCCCTGCGGTTGCCTAAGCTGGTGCTTTAGACTGCTGAGCTATCTTGCCCGTCCCGGTAAGGCTACTTTCTAATGGTAATCTCAACAAAGGCAGGGGAATCAAGCACTTGACAGCAGAAGGCCCAAACCATTTGATGTGCTTGTCTCTTACTAGGATGACCTTGAACTTGGCACTCATTTTCCCAGACTCCTACTCTGAACAGGAACGAGAAGTCAATGCTTACTGAGAATTTGTGTGACAACCAGTCACTTTGGCTTAAAAACAAGAGGTGCAGCAGCAAATCATGAAGTAGGTGGCGCCTCTCCTCCACCTCATTTTATAGTGAGCAGAGGCATGATAAAGAGCATTCATCATGTTCATAAAGAACATTCCCCAGTATTCCACAATTGAGTTGAAGGCCTGGAGCTTTAGATAGTTCAATTCTAAAGCCCAGTCTCTCACTTTGAAGTTGGACCATGATCCCAGGATGAGAGACTGCTCTAGCCTAGCCTGGTGCCTCCCACCTCCAGAAGCACAGCCCTGCCTGTCAAGCACATGGCTATATGGCCTGTCTCTCGGAGATGCTGTCTCGTGACTCTGAGTCATTATATGTTTATGTGTGTACTCATTCGTCTGACTAGTTACATTTTTATATTTTAAGTTTTCAAAGAGAATAAAAAATAGTTAAAAAAAATTAGAGCTGGACGTGACAGCTTATGCCTGTAATCCTAGCACCCAGGAGGCTGAGGCAGAAGACTGTGAGTTTGAGACCAGCCTGGGCTACAAAAAGTGAGCTCAAGGTTGAATAGGACACTCTGTCTCAAAAAGACAAAAGCAAAGCAAAATTAGAAAAGATACTGACTTTCATTAAACAATATAAGAATTCAAGTGTTGTGGCTTCCCAGCACTTGGGAAGCTGTAAACAGGAGTATCACTATGAGTCTAATCTAAGTAAAACCCTCTAGGCCCTGTACTAAACACATTAAAAAAGAATTTAGCAATGCTTGTTACGTGTATATTGCTGTCTTTGTGCAGGTTACCACATACTAGTGACCTGCTACATTTTGATTGTAAAGTTTTACTCTGAAGATGAGCTTATTTTCATCGTTTACAAGTTCTTGGAGGAATTGTCTCATTGTAGTTCTCCAATCTTGGAACAAATCATTGTCCTTTAGTTTTAGTAACCCAGGGGATGCCTATGGTACAGTATAGAATAAAATAAAGCAGGATCTAAAACTGTTATATGCAATATGCTCACAGGTATGCTTAATAATAGGAAGGGTAGAGAATTACCAACATATAGTGGCTCTACTTTGGTAATAGAACAACGCATGCTTTTCTTCCTTTATAATTTTCTAAAGTTAGTGGCTAAGCAGTAGCATTGATTCTATAGTAGGCACTGTGCCTTGGATATTCACGATCTTATTTAATCGGCCCAGTCACAGACACATAGGCTTTGCTACTCCCTCTTTGCAGTTGAACTGACAGACAAGTTAAATAACTTTCCCAATGTTTTTTGTGAACAAAATACCACAGAGTGGGAGGCGTAAACAACACAGGCTTATTTTCTCTGGAGGCTAAAAGCACGAGATCAAGGCGTGATCAGGGTTTCCCTCAGGCCCTGCTTCCAGCTGTGTCTTTGCATGGTCAGTCAGCCTTCGCGCCCCGCCCCCCCCCACAAGTCTCTTTCTCTGTGTATAGTTTTGATGGTTCATCCTGCCTGTGATACTTGAAATCCTTTAGTCCTGGGCTTCAGCAACAGCTCAATAAATTGGTTTTATTCTAGAGGCCATAAAAAATGAAAAAAAAAAAAGTAGTAGAAAAGTTGGAAGAACTTTATTATAGTCCCACTTAGCAGGCCAAGGTCAAGTGCTATCAATCTCTTCAAGAAGGAAGTGGTAGAGAGGCCACCTCACTATCAGCTCCTGCCCCCATTGACAACTGAGTGACGCTGAACAAATCTATGTCTTGTAGTCTTGTGAAACAGGACTAGCAACTGAACCCCTCTCACAGGGTTGTTGAAGGGCTCACTCAGACACCACACATCTGATGTTTACATCAGTGTTACCACAGGGTCAGCAAAATGGGGCATCTTGGAGCTGTAATAAAGGCACTTGGGTGCAGAGGAAATGAGAGTGGGGAGACAGAAAGAAAGCCAAACAAGGTGGTTCCTTGGCCTCGCACAGAGAACTCAAACATGCTTGAAGAGGAGGGTGTCTCGGTGTAGTGCCTATTAGGAAAAACACACCAGACACTGCAGAAATGGAATTGGAATACACCGTGTGGACCCTGGGTGTGAAGTAAAGCAAAGCATGCAGGCTCCTTGGGGGACCAGGACAATGCAGTGACCCAGGCTGGAGCACCCATAGACCTGCCAGGAGCACAACCTCACATTCTCTTCTGTTCCTGCCCATGTGAGGGGAGGAGAGAGTGAAGTTAAAGGCAAAGGTAAAAGGTAAAGATTTGAGGAAGACGTAGAGGAGTCATGGTGGCCTGGTCGCTAAGGACAGGGTGGACCAGGCACTTCAGCTGAGGGTGCTGACAGAGAAAGCAGTGAGACAGATGGGGAAGAAGCCGGCGTGGGTGAGAAGGGCAGGTGGCTCTCAACTGTAGACACAGCAGTGTCCTGGTGTTCAAGGACAGGAAGGGAATGCAGAGATCAGGGACTTCAGGAGCTGAGATGGAGGGTCTTGCCACACATTTACTTCTATAAAATTGATCCACTGGGTGTGTCTGCCAGGACTGCTCAGGCCTCTTGCCTCTCCTTCCTTCTCTCCTTAGTGCTACTCTCTTGCTACCATTTTGATTTTTTTCTCTGCCATGCATCATCTACACTCCTTTGGTGACCAGCTCACAGTAGACCCCTGTACTAGAGTTTTACTTAGAGGTACAGATATAATATAAGGAACAGACATTAACACAAGATATACAATGTATAAATAATTACAAGATTGGCTTATGACAGCAGCAGTGTGCAGAGGGCGCAGACTGAAGAACTCAGTCCCAAGGTCTGAAGCTCACTGCAGTGCCCCATGCAAGTCTCTTAACAGTCAGCCAATGGATCTGAGACAGAGGCGAAGAGTGCACTGCAAGCCAGACAATGAAGTCCAAGCCCAATGCAAAGATCTAAGTTCCTTTGCACCTTCCTCGGGCCCTTTATGTGGTATGTTTATACTGAGTCACTCTGGGTGGGGCCTGTTGCACCCTCGAGTGGAACCAATCCGAGCCCCAGAGCAGGCACAGTGTGCTCTAAGGTGGAACCAATCATGCTCCAGGGTGGAAGCAAATTGTGTCCCAGGGTAGCAGGACCCAGTTGCATCCCAGGGAGGAATGAGTCACACCCTAGGGCAGGCACTCTCCACCCTGGTGGTGGGGGCCCACCAGGGCAGAAATGCCCAGAATCATCCAGCCAAGTTGACACAATGTATCAACCACTACAACCCCAAAACTACTTTTAACTTTCACCAACAATTTCTGCCATCATGATTGGCCACTACTTCTCTCTTGATTTTTGGTTCAAACTTCCATGAAAAAATTTTACTGACTAGTCATTCTTTTTCAGACTAGATCTTGACATAAAATATTAATCAGCCTAGAAAATATTAATCCAGGAGGACCATGGACTCGCTCAGTTGGGACCAGAAACCCAGAGGGGAAAAATTCAAGCAGCCAGCAGGGGTTTAGCTAGAGCGGGATATTTGCTCTTAGGTGGGAGACTTAGAAATCCCCAGCACACACAATCACAAAAATATGAATACAAACCAATGTAAATGAAGACCACAAAGAGTACAAAATAAAGCTTAGGAGAGTGAGAAACACAAAGCAAGGGGAAGGTGTTTTAATAGCAGAGCTGCACTGAAAAATGAGACCTTCGTTCTGTGAAAGAAGTTTGTGCAAGGCCTTTTCTGTTGGGCCTCGGGGGGAGACAGGCAATTAAACACTCAATATGGATGTGCAGGAAGATAGAAGATGTGGCTGCACTCATTTATTGAGTAAATACTAATTGCAAATCTTCTTCTGAGTAAAAAAAGGATACAGTGATTGAAGTCTGCAAATGGAAACGCCAAACTTGTGAATGTCTGTGCTTCTTGGAAGACGTGAGGAGACAGCTTTTCAGAATCTGGCACCTGTTACGGGAGGAGTAGTGCAGATAACATGTGGCAGGAGCCTGGAAAAAGGAAATGTAAGGGAAAATAATTAAAAGGAAAACTATGAGCCAAGTATTTAAAATCCATCTGGAAGACTAAAGAACGTTTCCACCAACAACAGCAGCTGGACAAGTAAGATCAACAGAACTTAACGTGCAAAACAAAACAAAAATATTAGCTCAGTATGATGGAAAACAAGAAAAATATTAAATGCATGATAAGACACAACACTTGTAAGTGAGCGAGTTAGTCTTCTGAGCACAGTTCTGTATCTTTCCTCTAGACCTGCTGTCAGGAATTCAGATGCTCTGAACAGGTGAAAGAACAATTAGGAAAATCAGAGAGATATGAGCCAAGTCCCATAGAGACTGCCATGTGTCTGCCCAGTGCCTGCCATGTCAACAAGGGCTTCACTTGTTTGCATTGTGAGGGTGTGTGTGTGTGTGTGTGTGCGCGTGAGTTTGTGTGTGTGTGTGTGTGTTGCCACCCGGTGACCTAGTACTTAGGAAGCCCAGGGTTCTGGCTAAAAGACGCTTTAGGCTTCTGTCTGCCCAGCTAGATTTCTGCCCTTTCCCTCTGGGCACCTCAAGGCGGGAAGTTAGCAGTCAGAAGCCGACAACTCCTGCATATGGAAGTATACCTGTCCCACAGATAAGATTCATGTGGGAAATTCTGCGGTAGCAACATTTTCCTCTGCTTTAGAATGTCCTGCTGACTGCCAAAGCCAAGGTCCTCCACCAACAGTAAGGGAGTCCTAGAAACAGAGGCCTGGTCACACCCCACCCCATAATCCCATTTGGTATAGGTTAGCTCTTTACTGGCCAAGAAGTGCTCTGGAAGAGCCTGCTCGTACCAACATGGAACTGAGCTAAGGCCCAGCTTTGAAATTTCACAATATCTGCATTGTAATTCGGAAAGAAAGAAGACTGCTCTGCTTGGCTTTTTTCTTTCTCAAGAGCTGTACAACATAGGCCAGTAACACACTAGAGGCTCATGTCTAGGAACATTATGAAGATTAAACGAGGTAAAGTAATGCCCTAGAAACTCAATAACTGAAAGAGAGCATACATTTCCTTCCTTCTGCAGGATCTTGCTAAGTTTCTCATACTGGGCTGGAATCAGGGTCCTGCAGCCTAAGCCTTCTGAATAACTTGGATTGCTACAGGTTTGTGCCTCTGTGCTTGCAAGTCTCTTCTTTGCCCCTTCCTCCCATATAAAGGGACCTATTCTACTCTTTCCTAGTGCCGTGATTGTGGGCAAACCACTGGAGTTTCTCAGTAAAACTGTACAGTAGTACGTTCTGGAGAGTCCAAGAGATGGTCATAAAGAGTAAATACATAATGCATATGAAATGTGTTAGCAGTGATAATGCCGCAATGCCTATGAAATGCCAAAAAAGCTCTCTATTAATAAGTTGTCCTCTCAAAACATGTCCACTTTCCTTGTAAAATGTTAGAGATGTTTAGGCAAAATCCTAAGGTTATTGTATTATTAGATAATACGCTGGTCACAGAAATGATGCCGACACTGCAAAACACCTCGAATGATTGATGACAACACCCAATAGTTCGGGGAACATGGGTGAGGCTGTGGGAGACCATGGCCATTGTGATAGCAGCCAAGGCATCAGAACCATGCAGCTCCCACCATCAGGTCAGTAATTAGCCTGTGTCACCATGGGACCATAAGTAGAAGCTCCTGTACATCCCACTGGCCATGAGGTAACAAGGTAAGTTGAGAGCTGCCGTTTAATTTCTGTAGCACAAGGGAATAGAGTGCAGTGGGTTTGTAAGTGTGCCTAATGCCACGGCAGCATAGCCGGGACTACATGAAGGAGGCGCAGGCTCTGAGCCTGGCTCACTGCAGTTGGGGTGCATTTGATGTAGTTTAAAGGCCACGATCTAAAGTCCTTCCCCCATGAGTAGACATGAATGACTTGTGGAGTCACTGGGGTTGGAGACAAGTTTCGTTCTGACTGGTCTGAAAGCCCCCCTATCTTGTCTTTGAGCAGAACTTTAATTTTTAACATGGTCTAGTTGAGCTTCTTTCCCTGTTTTATAATTTTTTTTTTACAAGTGCCAGGTGTGTTGGCACTATGATAATAATAATATAATCCCAGCACTCCTATAATCCCAGCACTCAGAAGGCTGAGGCAGGAGGATTGTTGTGAGTTCAAGACCAGCCTGGGCTATAAAGTAAGGTCATGGCCAACCTGAACCACATAGTGAGATTCTGTTTAAAAAAAAAAAAAAGCTTTATAATTGAAGCAAAAGATTCACACAGCCAGTGATGGTAGAGCTCAGAAACTGAGTTTCCGGGGACCTCCCTGACAGATTTAGCAGACCCCTCTGGGCACTGCTTGATGCTTCTTAGTTAATTGCAGCCTGATTTGCAGTGCCCACGAATAAGCCCGCCAAGCTCTCGGCTGGCACTGGAGGGCCTGAGAATTTAATGCCAAAGCACTACTGAGAGCTGAGCGGTGTGCAGCCAGGACATCCATGGAATCTTACCTACCTTCAGAAATGCATAGAACCCTGACCCAGGCCACCATGGGGATGAATCTCGAAAATATTATGCAAAATGAAATATGGCAGTCAGAGCCAGTGGTATAGCTCAGCAGGTTAAGCGCTTTCTTTAGGAAAGCGTAGGGGTCAGGGTTCAGTTCCTGGCCGTGCCCGCCGTGCTGGCCCTGCTCTTGAGTGTGCTGAGCCGGCGATGGAGTCCGGGCGAGGTGGCGCATGCCTGTAATCCCAGTACTTGGGAGGCAGGAAACAGGTGGATCACTATGAGTTGTGTAGTGAGACCCTGTAGGAAAAAAAAAAAAAAAAAAAAAAAGACCAAAAAAAAGAAAAAAAAAAAAAATAGGGCAGTCGCCTAAGGACAACAAATACGTCTGACTTCACTTATGTTACCTAGAGTAGGCAAATTCACAGGGACAGAGAGTAGAATAGGGGCTACCCGGGCCTGGGAGAAAGCAAGGAAGGAGGAATTGTTGTTTCCGTGGATGCAGAGCTTCAATTAGAGATGAGCACGTTCTGGAGAAGGGAGGTGGCAAAGGGCAGCATAACATGAATGAGTGCTGCTTAACGCTGCCAAATGGTAAACTTTGAAATGGTTAAAGCAGTAAATCTGATGTAGTGTATATTTTACCGCAACCAAAAAGCTTGAGTTGTGAACTTAGAAAAATAAATCAGTTTTTTAAAAAGTCGGAGAAGCCTCCACATGTTAACAGGGACTTCTCTGATGGGCTGGATGGACCAAGGTCTCGTGGGTGTATTGTTTCATGACCCTTTAATGCATGTGTCCTTCCCCACACGTGACATTTTCCAAATTCCTTCAGATATGAGAAGGACAGGACACAAGATGACCTGTTGCAAGGGTGTGGGATGGGTTGTGCTTTTTTGCTTGGACACAGAGAAACAATTTTGTACAGGGTCACCCTTCAGATACTTTATGCAATTTACAGGTAATGTTAAATATCTGGTTAAATCCCTCTAATGTGTCTGGTGATCATTTTAGCTGTTAAAGCATAATGTGAACTCAGACATATAGTTATACTAAAATCTTTCCCACTTGCCTACCTCTCCCGCAGATTACAGAGGGAATGTGTTATAGACAATAAAATCTAAGGGGAAAAAAATTGCCACCCTGCTTCAGTTCTGCCATTAAAGCCAACGATGGCGGCTATTGCCATGTAAAAGGAAAAACAACAAGTTTACAGTTCTTCATTTCCCATGGTAAACAGATTGCTTATTTTAATTTTGAAAATAAAGCGATGGAGGCTATGTAGGTCTGTAAATAAGAGTGTGCATCTCAATTTTCTCCAAATGCTTAAGTGGTTTACATCTGTTTCCTCCCAGTTGTATTTCTCAAACATGAATTTCCATTTTAAAAAGAGTCGTAAAATCACTACTGTTTCTCTGTGGATCTATTAGCAATAAAATAGCCTACAGAGGTTTGCACAGCCATGGAAAATGTACAGTGATAATAGGCTGTCCTGCTGTTACATGGCTTATGCAAACTTTACATTTATCATGGCAGAACCATCTATCCGCAGGGTGGTAGCACAGCAAACAACGGAATAAAAAGGACCAAGAAAAGGAAGAGGAGACTAAAATCTCTGTGTACACATCATTAATCAGGCAAGATAAATTCTCCAACTTGGAAGAGCATTTCCTCAAAGCCAAGTGAGAGAAGGATCGGGAGAGAGACTGTCAGGTTGGTCGCAATCTGCAATGGACAACATTTCCCAAAAATTAACCTCCAGCAAACAAAAATGTTTGCTCTTCTCCTCTGCATGGGAGGTGGTCCACGCCTCTAGTGATTTTTTTTTTTCTTTTTCTGAAGAACCAAGCTGGTCGTCTGCTGAAGACTTTTAGTCCAGCAGACTGAATCTTTCATTGTAAAAGGGCTCAAAATAGCCCATGACCTCACCACTCACTGGAGCGGGCTCCTTCCTCCTCCTCCACAGAAAGGGCAACACGGGCACAGTCACCGAGTCCCCAGCGCTGGGAACAAGGGGCATGCACCACTGTCCTCAGTTTACATCCCCATGGAATTCTGCCACCTCCAAAGAATAAGCAGCTTTTTCCTTTGATTTCTAGGTTTCAATTACTCACCAAACATCTGGAATGATGGTGAGGAGCAGCTTTCAAAATGGTGCCTTTCCCAGGATTCTCTGGGCTTCTCTTTACCTCCCTTGTTAGGACTTGCTTCTGCCCTGAGTGGGAGGGGTTGGGGTGAGTCTCTCCCCTTACTCTACTCCTACTAACTTGGAACCTCTGGCCTCCCCAAGAAAGGGAGTGGGAGAAATGGACTCAAATAAAAATAGAATGATGTATAAAAAGGCAGATTTTCTTTTTCAAAATAATGTATGTATTTGGCACAGGGTCTCACTGTGCAGCTCGGACTCATAGTGATCCTCCTGTTTTCTGCTTCCCCAGTGCTGGGATTTCAGGCCTGCATCACCACATCCGTTCTTGGTGGCTAGCTCAGTGTACCCAAGGGGTGAGTCCAGTGCAGCATGCACACCGGGGATCACACCCTGGTCCCCGCACGTGCCTAAGCAGGCGCTTTGCTTAATCCACTGATCTATCTTGCTGGCCCCAGATTTCCTTCTTTAAAAGGGAAATTAGAAAACTCTTCAAGAACTGTGTAAATAAAGGCAATGTGTCCAAATGCATGGAGTCCCGCGATGCATAAGGAAAAATGATATGGCTTTGCTGTGCCCTCTGTCTGACCCAGTGGTGGGCCACGTTGTGCTTAGCAGCCGGGTGGCGGGCAGTGTGATACTCCAGGATTCACTTCAGTTTCTGGACCGTTTAGCCCCCTTCAAGTCTGCCACAAATCAAGAAGTGTCCCAGCCAGTAAATGAGCTACTTCTCTGCGTCTGTTTCCTTTGCACTTGTGCCCTACTTTGAGCTCCAGCTTGTCCAGCTCATGATGAAAACATCCCAGTAATGCCCATGTCCAGCTCCTTCTAACACAAGCAACAACACTGGCACAATATTGTGTTTTATGAAGATGGCAGTGGCTTCCATTTCTAATGAAAAGGTTTCCTCTCCATCGCAAATGTATGTGTGCAAGGTACCTCTGATTTTTTGTTAGTTACCGTGTGTATCTCTCTGCCCTGAGTGGCCTTGGTCCAGTGAGATAGAAAATAATCAATAAAATATACTCAAATTGCTTGGTGTTCCACAGCCTGTTCTATTCAGTAGAGATAGTTATACTTTTTACAAAAGTCTTTATGTTTCATTTTACTAGTTTAAGGAAAGCAAGAGTTTCAGAAACAATTCAGGAAATCCTAAGAAGAATGATGGAAAGCAAACCACTCAGCTCATATGCCTCTGAGAGGCTGCTTGGCACCCTCATCCCTGGAGGCTGCACTATTTCAAGAACAAACCAGTGTAAGAGGGAGGAAAAGAAAACAGGAAATGGAGAAAACGCGGTGACGGTGGGCAGCTGCCACAGGCAACACCCCACAGTTCCTGGCACACAAATATTAGCTTATTCCTTGGCATAAGATCTATTGTTTTCAATAAATTCCTGATGGGGCTTTTAATTGTGTGTCCCCAAATCATTATTGGATCTGTTCAAACAATTAGATCGGAAACAATCCAATGATCAACTTTAATCCATTTGTGGACCTGGTAGCGAATTACTAAGATTTGAACTTTTTTTCAAATCTTGCTTTGACAGCAGAGGGAGGCATATTTGCATTTTAGATCACAGGTTACTATGTTGAGTTGCCCCAGGACTGGAAGGATTGGGTCTCAACGTCCCCTGAGCCCTGCAGCTGGAAAGGCCTGAGTCTCAGCCCCACTTGCACACACAGTCTTCTCCTGATGTTTCTCACCTAGTGCTGTTGGGCATCCTTCCTTGGATGCTCAGCTCCTCTGTCATTAGTCCTCCGTGAGCACTGCCTTGCATGATATTCCTGACAGTGGGCTCCTGGAGGTGCTGCAAAGCTTGTACCTGACTAAGCACGCAGCTGGCCCAGCCTTGTGTGGTATGCGGGAATCAGGGATGTGCTAAGTTTCCATAAAGGCCACTCAGCTGTATACCTGCTTCTAATGCCTTGGATACGAACAAGGGGCGCAGCATGCAGCGTTGCTTTCCAAAACAGCTTCAGGGTTTCTTGCTGGGGAGATGGAGATGCGCTATAGATCTTTCTCTTCCATGATCAATCACATGCCATATTGGCTCATCTTCCACAAATAGAAACCCAGAGCTCACTGGCAAGACTGCTGCTTCTCAGCAACTGTTGTTAGGTTGAATTGAGGTCCCCCACCAGGGCCTTTTGAAATTCTGAGAAGTTCCCACCTGACTTCTTTCCACATTTTCTGGGTCTCTTTAATGAGCTGTTCCAGGAAATTCTGGCTCTGTTGGAAAACAGGGCTTCTGAATATGTATCAGATTCTTCTGCAAATCACCGACAGTTAGACCAAGGCCCGGTAATGACCATTGTATCTGCAGTAATAATAATCACTGTAATTATTTTGTGCTTTCTATGTGCCAGGTACCATGGGTGGATGTCTAGACAGGCTGACAAGCTTGTCTGAGGCACACATAAGTGCTGGAAACCCGTGCTTTAAGCTCCATGCTGGGCTTCTTCACCAGTCTTAGTATCTTCATGATATCTTATGCTTGCTTAGTAGGAAGAAGACATTCTTGTCTCCAGCTACAGAACTGTGGGTGGTGGAGGTCCCCACGCCTGTGGCACAGGTGGCAGACCCTGTTCCTCTTTTGCAGATTGTACTCTGCGTCTTCCTGCCGCCTTCATGCCTTTCCTCCCTCTACTCTTTCCCATCCCACTATACATCTTTTACACAGCAGGGCAGGGCAATTCTCTGCGTGCTAGGCAGTAACTACGTAGTAATAACAATAATTCTTGGTACTTAGAGCTCCTCATCCGAGGATGTCATCCAAGCTTAAAGAAATTTAAATATATCTGTTCACAGCAGCATGGTGGGGTGGCTTTGGTCTTTTTTTTCAGGCTTGGAGAGAGCAGATGTAAAGGAAGGCAGCTGTGGCCCTTCCTAATGAGGCCTCCTAACCACAGCAGGAAGCTAAGCTGGAGAGGCAAGCTGGGTAAGGATCCTACAGAGAGTGGTAGTCTCTCCTCTCTCTGCAGTGCTTTGCAGAGAGCATCGCTCCTGGGCAGGTCTGCTGTTCTCAGGAGCCCTCTGGCTTCACGGCACTCAGGAGAAAGGGCTGTCCACCAGCTGAGTCTCTGTCATTCAATTCATTGTCGGCATGCAAGCGTTCTCTCCTTTAATTGTCCCCAAGGCAAGCACCACTGGACTTCGATGAGGAAGAGGATGCCTGGGCCTGGAGACTTCTTCAGGTCTATCTTAGCACCCATCTTTGGGGCTCCCCATCCCTCTATCCCCCTGAGATGTTCCTTATCCCTACTCTGGCAATAATCTACATTCAATGCCTTCACTGTGGACAGCCTGAGAGTGACAGGCTCTCCGTCTCAGGGTCAAAGTTTCAGATCCTCATGTTCTGTTTCTGACCCCTTTCCACGTTTCCTGGATCTCTGATGAACTGTCCCAGGAAATTCTGGCTCTGGTGGAAAGCAGGGTTTCTGACCATGTACCAGATTCTTCTGCAAATCACTGACAGTTAGACCAAGGCCCAGTAGTATTTGGCCTCAGTAATAACCAGATAACCGCTGCTTGCAGGAGTTGAGATTTTGGGCTTGCTGTTCACCTGCCTGGACCTGCAGGACGTGTCTCTCCCTTTGTGTTTAGTCTAAAGTATGCACCTTCTGACCAAACCTGTTACCATCCGAACCCTCCCATGACACACTACAGAGAAGGACCTGCTTCAAGGAGAAAACTTAATTCTCTTCACCCATTACTCACAATTCTCAGATTTTGGATTAAGAGTAAATCACTGCTCCAAGCCTAAGAAACAGAAGCAGTGTATCATTTGGAGATGCAGGGTAAATGTCTGCATCCCTGAAGTCTATGACCCCACATGCACATAGGAGCAGTGGGAGATGTGTCCACCAAATGCAAGCCGCTGTCCTCAAGAGTGAAGGAGCTGCCGAGAAGGGCAGACACTGGCCACATGCTCAGGAGAATGTCGTCTTAGGGAGATGCAAGGGAAACACACAAAGCAAAGAACACCCCGAGTGTCAGGTGGGCTCCAAATCCTCATTCCCAGCAGGCACCAAGCTTGAGACCAGGGGTGTTTCCTCTTCAGACCCAGTCACAGTGAGAAAGTCAGAAGAAAGAAGAGCAGTTTAGTCAAGGTTGATGAGAAGCAGTTCAATGGGAAAATCACTGGAGCTTTTCCCTCTGACTCAAAGCAAATGCATTTGTCAAACACACCATAAATATACATTTGCACTATTTATTACCTCTGCCTATAAAAGAAAATTGTATTAGGTGATTGTGCTGAAAATGTGTCAAAAATATAATTTGCATCTCTTTTATGTGGGTGTTTCTGGGTGTATTTGCTATATTTCAATTTGCTAATATACATATATATCTCTGTAGAGACATATATAAATGCTGTTTAGTTCTTCTGATCTTTGTTTTTATTTTCTTAGTATAAAAATTTCAATATAATTTGTGATTCTAAAAATATTGCTTTTGAAAAATACGATCTGGATCCTTCATTCCCCTAATTCCCATAATCCAATACAATAAAGCATTTACTAAAAGTATATTAAAGATAATGTCCTGAAGGATTTGCTTCTCTTTGACAAACTGCCACTGGAGGATTCTGCAGAATGTTTTGTGTGTTGTCCTGAATTTCACAGAATCCATTTCTCTTCAGTTAGGTGAATTTCCCCAAACTGAATCTTAACCCTCTCAATGGAATTCTTGTTTAACCTCTAAGCCATCCTACAAACTACAGAGAACCGAGATTTCAAGCATTTGAGCTCCTGGCTTATTCTTCAGATGTCATGAATCTTGAAAGGAAGTGCATGCTGCATTATTTTTGTTTATGTCATCTAACAGCATTTTTTATATTTGCAGAAAAGACTTCTGCAATTATGTCCTTTGCCAGTTCCTCTCACTCAGCCTAAGAAGCAGCAGGTCAACCACCTCCTGTATCAAGAAGGAAGGCAAAAAACCCAGGAGGAGATTGTGTCCCTTTAGAGTCACACAGAAAAATCATTAAAAGATGGAAACTAAAGTCTTCCCCGTCTCATGTATTCTGCTTTTCTGTTAGAAATGTCGTCTTCGTTTCTTTTTCTCATCCACAAGCCACATATATACTTTTCCTGAAGTAGATAACACTTTGGCCAGCAGGGGCCACAGTCCTTTCTACTCTATTTTGAACTCTGGAAGGAAATTTCCTCTCCAACGTCCCCTGGAAAATTGGCCTCACAGTGTGACCAGGTAGAAAGAGATTGCTATGGGCTGATTCGCGTCACCCACAAATTCTCATGTTGAAACCCCAATCATCATTGTGATTGTACTTGCACATAGGATTTTTAGGAGGTAAAGTTTAATGACAGCATAAAGGCAGGATCTTAATCCAGTAGAACTGGAGAGAGAGAGAGAGACAGAGAGAGACAGAGAGAGAGAGAGAGAGAGACAGAGACAGAGAGAGAGACAGAGACAGAGAGAAAGAGAGAGATCCACACACAAAGAAAATCAATGCTAAGGAAGGCCTAAGTGAGGAACCTGTGAGGTGGTGACCATTGCAAATCACCAGACATCGACCCTGCTGGATCTTGTAGGCAGGAGGTGTACGTTTCAGAACTGTGAGAAACACATTTCCATTTAAGCCACAGAAGGCCTCGGCCTCTTGCTGTGGCAGTCTGTGCAGAGATCTTAAGATGTGGCTTTTGTATCTCAGGGTCTGTGATACAGACAGGACCTGGAAGCTGGTCCGAGGGGTTCTCTTCAAGAACAAAAAAGCTCCATGTTAAGAGCTAACAATGGGATTCCTGAGTCAAACCAGAGAGGCCAAGGCTGCACTATGGGGTGCCAGAGAGTCCTCTCAAGTAGGAAGCTAGGGGCAGCCAGTTCCAGAAGCACCTGTTTTATCCCCCATGACCAACAGAACAAACAGCACCTAGTGGTACTCACACATCACTCTGGGGAGTTGAGGGGGCCGAGGCCCTCACACCCAGGGGCCCAAATCTGCTCTGCCCAGAGTGTGCTCTGTCCTCACCCCGATCCTCCATGCAACTGGACAACTTCAGAGAAAGAGAATGGGAAGGTGACCTGTCTCTGATTACCAAGGAACATGATTACCAAGGAAAGTCTTGGCACTACTTAAAGGGACTGAATACAAACAGGATTAGGAGTTAGTACACTTTCCCTTCTGCCAGTGGAAGTGCAAGAGAAAGCCCTACTTACTCCGGGGCAAACAAAGAAGCCCTTTTTCCTCTGCCTGTGCAAGTTATAATTCAGTTTGAATATGTGACCTGCTGCAGGAGAAATTGAGGGGAAGGTACACCTTCCAGGGGAAAGGTGAGGCTGTGAGGCTGACCGTGGGCTGCCACTGCTGGGCCCACTGGAGCCACCATCCTGGGAGTTAGCAAAGGCGAGGTACTTGGCGGCCCTCCATGCTGCCCCCATGAGCTGGCTGAATGCAGACTGCACGTTATTGAGTGCAGTGGGTGTTCCCCTCATCATCCCAGATCATGACTGTTATCGTCCTGACTGTGTCATCAAGTCTCGAGGGGGCCAAGTGCAGAGTTCTTCGAAATATTTGTCAGTTCAGCCTTGATGTCGGTGCCCTGCCTGGTTAGAACCTGTGTCTCTGAATGTTTTGTGGCACGTTTCACAGTCCGAACTGAGGCCTGCTGGGGTGAATGCCAGCTCTGAGATCTTGAACAAGTCCATCCACTTCAGGATCTGTCTTCGCATCTGTAAAACGAGAATTGAAGTAGGGGCTATGAACATTCCCTTTAGCAGTGTGAGGATGTGTAGGACTTCTCATTCCATATTTTATTGTCTTTCCAATGGGCCATTGGAGAGCTGGAGCAGAGCCATTACGTAGCTATGAGCCATGCAGAGGCTGCTGTATGTGCTTTCAGTCACTTACCTTATTTAGTCCTCACAACAGCCCCACGAAGAGGGCCTTATTACTGCCATCACCACTCTACTGACAAGAACATTCAGACGCGGGGAGTAACTAGCCCAGCGAAACAGGGTCTGCAGACATTACAGCCAGGTTTCAGAGGCTCCAAAGTCCCTCCTGGGCCACCATATGTGCTGCCTTCAGGGTTGGGAGTTAGTAGCCAATT
>PVKN010012641.1:0-20633 GCA_004027915.1 Capromys pilorides
CTACCACCACGATATCCTCAATGCAGCCTTTTCACTAGAGGCCAGGGATACTGCTTAGCACCTTGGACAGCAGTTTGGTGAGCTCCTCAAAGAGGTTGGAGCAGTAGTAGTCACAATCATAGTTGATGTAGAGCTCGGTGACAAAGCTGGGTATGCGCCAGAGCTGTACAATGGCTTCCAGTGCTATCTCCTTCATCTCGTAAGGCATCTTGGGGTTTTCCACAGTGATGATCTCCATGAGTTTTTTGATGTACATCTGGCAATAACCCACACATAATTCCATTTGGGTGGGGAAGGGATTTAGGACAAGACAGGAAGAACACTAAACAGGAAGCAGGCCAGTCAGTAGGTACTCATTAACAGCTACCTGAGGCTATTTCACTCTTAAGCACTTGCCCCCATACACTCAGTATCTATGCTAAGGGATAGGCCTCACTCTCTTCCTTATGCCTAATTCCAAAGACAGTGCCTACTGCCTCCTCATTTTTATTTTCTATTATAACTGGCCTTACCCTATGAGGATTCCTTTTCATAGGTTAGTGGTAGTGCTGCTTGACTCGCAAGAGAGCAAGAATCACTGACTGACTTGCTGCCCCCATTCACCGCGAGTTCGCCTGCCAGTCCTCATATCTGACTTCTCCCATTTTACGGTCAGCCAGATTTCTCTAGCTTCTTCGAACTTCTGCACTACAGAGGCCCGACAGTGAACCGGACTATGTAGACTACAGTCATCCTCCTGCAGGAAGCTGCTCTTATGCCCATCCCTATAGCACCATAGAGCTAGCCCTACTGAAGATGCCATATAATGTTTTTTTTCTTGAGACAGCATCTCACTGTGTAGTTCAGGCTGGCCTTGAACTCACTATGTAGCCCAGGCCAGTCTCAAACTCAAGATCTTCCTGCCTTAGCCTCCCAAGTGCTGGAATTACAGGTGTGTGCTACCAGGCCTGGCTTGCTTTTGTTTTCATTCCAAGGTCAAGAAACTTACCTCTAATTGGAATTTGAGGTGCTCCCTCATACTCTCAAACAGCAGAAAACAAACCCTCAAGGAAGCAGCATAAAGGTTTAGCCGCTCTATGCTGAGGAGCTGGAGATCAGAGGAAAGTAGGCCATGAGGTTCCTGAAGATGACTTTTGGCTCAAGCAATACAGAAACAGGAGAACAAACTGGTAAAGTTGCCACTGAGATCCTGTGGAATGTAGTATCTAGCCACTGCTACATTTCTCTCAACTGATAAGAGCTACTGGAACTCCATAACTATGACTGGGAGGTGGGAGGAGGCCAAATAGGAGGGGCTTTCCCGGAACCTACATTCTTTGTACCATCAATCAAAACCTGTGTTCCCCTGGCTTTTGAGAGACCCTAAAATACAGCCAGGAGCTCTGAGCAATCTAATCTTACCTGGAATAAGTGGCGGCACAATTCATCCTTGATGAGGCCCAAGAGGGTCTGGCACTGGGCTATGGGGGCTGACTCAAGGGCCACTGTCAACAAATGCAGTCCCATGTGGATCATAACCTCTGAGTTGTGGCGGTCATGTGGATTGGTGAGTGAGATGAGGAAGCGGAAGAGTTCGCGGATACAGGGAAGACCATAGGGAACCAAAGCTGTGCCTGGAAAGGGACGAGGACTGTGAAACTGCTGAGAAACTAGCCTGCAGGCTTATTGTTTTATTTTTATTAAAGCTCAAACTTTATTTTTTATTATTATTATTATTTTTTTAAACTTTATTTGTTTTATGGTTGGCTCAACCTGCCCTGGGTGTAGGGCTGGTGTAGCATGTGGTGCCGGGGATCGAACGGTGGTCTCTGCGGTTGCCTAAACTTTCCTAAACAGGTGCTTTAGACCACTGAGCCATCTCACTGGCCCTAGCCTGCAGGTTTAGTCTAGTTAGCCTTGCATTATACAAGGCAATTTCAAACACAAGTGACTCACTTCAAGAAAAAAGTTTTCCCTACCCTTAGGAAGGTGAGAAAATGAGCCTTTCTTATCAAGGGAATCAGAATTAAGCATCTTTCTTTTCTGTTAAAAGCCCTAAGCTTTTTATTCTTTGCCCTTACTTCCTACTATCTACCAAACTCCCTCTGCATAAACTAGGGTTCTTATCTGTGTCACAGTTCTATGGCCAGATTCCATCTGCTGCCTAGAAAATGGCCTGGAGGGCTGAAGAGATAGCTCCATGGCACAAGTGCCTACCTGGCAAGTGCAAGATCCCAGCCCCACAAAAAAAAAAAAAAAAAAAAAAAAAATATATATATATATATATATATATATATATGCCTAGAACTAAGCATCTTAGGGGGCAATGCATGGGCAGAGCCCACCAGCAGGTACTCACCTTCTTTCTGTGAAGATTGTGTAAAGCGCACACCTCGGGGATTGACGTAGTCCGTGTCATGAACAGAGGCCAAGTCAGAGTGGTCAGCAGGGGACGTACACTCCTCCAGTACTTCAGGAATGGATTCCACAGAAGCTGTATGGACCTTTTCCACAGGGGCTGTCTCCTGTTATGACCAGTAGCAAGCAGATATTGGAAGAGGGATGAGGTAAGAGCAATTCAGAACTTACAGTCCTCTTTTGAAGTACTTGTCCTTCAGAATCTTTGGTGGGCTACAGAGGTACCCAGCTTGGCTATGGTATATGAATCACGGGCAGAGTGTGGTGAAGGACTTGAGAAAACATCTCTTTTAGTCACTGTCCTATGGTGACTAGAATCCAAGGTATGCTTTAGAAGCTATTACAGGGTTAGGGTTTGGATTGTGACCCTCCAAAAAAATCCATGGCTAGTTACCCCCCTTTGCCAGCAACCACCTGCATGCATAATTTGACATATCTCATGAGCTAGCTCCCTCTCATACTGAGTCAGGAGATATAGGTCTAATGGGCTGTACAACTAATTCAGAGAAACAAGGAAGAATTTTCTTCCCATATCTTCATTTGAGCCAAGGCCTGGATCCAAGATCCAAAGGATCAAGGCAGTTTCCACAGTGGAAGATCAGAGAGGAAACTTCTGGAATCAAAGCTATACCTGGGGGTCAGGCTGTTCAGGAACTCCCAGCTCACTGCTGCCAGGCTCCGCAGTGGGATGATATCCTGCAGAGCTGGCTTGCTCCAAGTCAGTGAGGTCCTCCTTAGATGCAGTCTGGGAGGAGAATTCCAGGCCACTGTCTGTGGAGGGACTGACGACCGCTGAGGCAGTTTCTGAGCCTCCAGATGAGATGGGTGTGGGCGCATCAATAAAGAGCATGCCACCTGCCGAGAGAAGTGGAGCCTGAAGGAGACTGTGGGCAACACATGCTGTCCACGGCACCAGAGGTGGTTTCCCAGGCTGCATGCTCTTCTCTGCACACTCTTTTCTCAGGTAATCAAAGCTCCTCTCAAAGGAGAACACCCTTAAGTCATTTGGGTTGCTGAATGGTTACAGACTGATTTGCCTTAAGAGTTTCTCTCTTGTTCTAAGAGTTCTAAGCAAAAAGATAAAGCCCCTCAGTTGGTCTTCCATTTCAAAACCCCTGGGAAAGGAGCATTTCTTCAGAGAAAGAAGCACGCAATACTCACCAGTGAGATTAGTGGATAAAGAAGTAGGCAGCTCTGAAGTTTGTGTGACTTTGGTTATATGACGTGGAGGCCGGGGAGATCTCTTCTGTTTCTTCCACTTGGATGAATCACTCATGCCTCCAGCTCTCATTTTCAGCTAGAAATATCACACCTCATTAGCACTCTATGCAAACTAAGACTACATTCCTAGAAATCTCTTTAGTCCTTCTGGCTCCTAGGAAACAGCCCTGGACCATCAGATTACATTCCCACTCCTCTAACCTGGCTTCTGTATTTGCCACTTTTCAGGGCGGTATGTAAGCCTCTGTGTGGAAGGCGACATTGTTTCTGGGATGGTCACTGATGAGTCTTCTGTCTACTTCCCTGGGTTCTGGGTGTTCCATTAAGCAGGAAATCCTGAGTCTTGTACATGAGGCATGAACCTCTTGCAGAAAGGGTAAGCACAGGGTGTCTTCTGCCTGGAGCCTCAGATCTACAGATCCACCGACTCCTAAGCTTTTCTGCTCAGTTACTCTACAGAGCAGCCTACTATATCTAGTTCTTATCCCACCCCATGAGCATACTCCTGGACCTACAGCACACATGCTGTAGCAGGCTGTTTTCATCACTGAAAGCTCTAAAAGTTTCACCATCACTAGTCTACTCTTTCTTCCTTTTTTTTTTGCAGTACCAGGGATTGAACTCAACACCCTGTGCTTGCCAGGCAAGTGCTTATTCTGCTGAGCTATCTCCCCCAGCCTCTAGCCTACTCTTTGATAAAAGTCATGGCTTTACTATTGCTGAGTGCACTGAGTCTAGACAATTACTACATCTCTTTCTCTCTGGGATTTCTGGATTAAATTGGGAAAAGCTAATTACTTGGTGTTATGAAAGGAGTGGCATCCCAGTGTATTTATGGAGTTGACAATGGAGGGTCATGTCATGCTGCTCTGCTCTCCGTCATTCCCAATTTTGGTATCCCTATCTTTCTCTTTGTTGATCTTTCTAGATGGATTTTTTGTACAGGAAATTGAAGTCTGAACCTTGTGCTTGATGTATCTGTGCCACCAAGCTATATCACCAGCCACCCTCCCCACCCCCCGCAACACAGAGAGGGTCTCACTCCGTAGTTTAGGCCAACCTTGAACACATTATGTAGCCCAGGCTGGCCTTGAACTTGTGGCAATCCTCTTGACTCAGCCTCCTGAGTGCTGGGATTATAACTATGCATCATCACACCTGGCTTCTAAATGGAATTTTTAAAAAATTTTGTTCAATTCTGGGTATGTGGCGATAGGCTCCCTTCCTCAAGATCCCCCAAACTCTCAAAGCCTGGGTGAACTTTAATCCCTTACTTGGAAACCAATAGTTCTTTCTCCCCTGTCCACAACTCCTTCCAATAAAGGACAAAGGTTCTAAGGTGAAGTCCTTCCTACAGCTCTTAAGAAACACAGTGACTGACACACTGGGTTCACGTTTCTTGGACCTCTGTCTCTAAAAGACTTGTAGTGATATGCCTAGGATTTCCAAGTATGCTGAGCACTATGCATAAACAGGAATCAGAAGAATGCTATCTTCAGGAACTACTGGGGCTCAGCTAGGTTGAGTTTATGGTAAAAAAAAAAAAAAAAAAAAAAAAAAATTCTGAGAAAAGAGTGCGCCAAACATACAGAACGGCAAGAAGTTCAAGAGATCAATAAACTCTTTCCTGGCAACTGTCTCTGAGCTCCAAAAGGTACTAAGAACTGGATCCACATTTATGGGATAGCCTTTCTCTCCAGGAGAACATCTTTCTATTCCAGCTTTACTTTCACAGAGAATGAGTCACTTACTGACATTCCTTCTACACTAGGCTGGGTCTTTCCTAGTTTCTTCTCTATCCTAGGCAAAGCTAGCTTCAACCTGGTCATTTCAATGAATGTTCTTGGTCTTCTGGCTGGAGTAGAGGCTGAAAAGCTGCCAGTTCTCACAAATGCTTCAGCTTTTATAAAGTATAGTATGTTCCCTGTCCTAAGGTCTGAAGATGCAGGGTAGGCATACTACCTTATCTGTACAACTCTGTACTCCAAAGGACAGCACAGAGTTTACTAAAAAACAGCAAGTCTCGTTGGTTATCATGGCAACAATCTGAGTAGCCAATGAACAGAGCTGCAACTTCAGATATCTAAGTACACAAAGGAAACTTAAGACAATGCAGAGGACACAAGCCTTTGGATATGTAGCCAGGGACACAGACATGCAGAATCTTCAATGGCCTCAATGTCCACAAAAATCATCTCTCATATGAGCATTTTTATGATAGGCAGCACAGACATCTGCCTTCCCTGTCTTCTTCCTAAGGTGTGGGCATGGGGGTTAGGGTGTTCTTTAGCTTACATTCCTGTCCTACTCTTCCTTATATCTGCACTTTTAAAGGACAAAAGTATCTTTGCAAACCCCAAAGTATTCCCGGTGCCCTGGACAGGGCACTGCCTTGTTCCTTTCTATCAGTCTAGAGTTCTAAACCAGAATGATCTCTCTAATGGTACCAAGAAATAAAAGGCCCCACTAGATGGATTATCTTTTCCCTCCAAACCCAGTTCAATATCCAGGTTAACATGAGACAGGAAAAGGGTAAAAGAGAAAAAGGGTCTCTGCAGTTTTCCCAGAAATGGTAGATCTAGGTTTCCCCACAAGACAGCAGCAGGACCCAGGTTCTCACTTTGTGATACTTAGGGTTCCCTCTTGTCTCCAGACAACCAGAGCGCCCAGGAGACTTCAATGCTATGAAGCCATAAGCACACGCAACTTTTCTGAAGCAAAGCTGCTGTTAGCAGGCCAGGGAGGGGTAAGCTGTGCTCTACCTAATGGAAATAAGTGGGACCTAGACGTTACGCATAAAAAAATAGTTCATATTTAACGAAACAAAAAAGGAGCTAAGGAGAGGGAGGAGAGAGACCTTGAGATTCTTAAAGAGAAGCACCCTCTCTAATTGGTTCAGGACTTTGGTCTGCTCCCCACTACTTAGTTCCACTTTATTGAGGAGACATGGAGAAATCTGTGAAAGACAGACAAATGCATGATTTAAACAGAATGAAATAAACTCAAGACACATGCTGGGCAGGAAGGGGATGAATGAAAGGGCACAGGGAAGGTCAGGTATGTGCCCCAAACAGCAAAGGGTCATCTCCATGGGAAGAACCTAGGAGGGCTACATGCAGAATCTTACTTACATATGTGTGTGTGTGTGTGTGTGTGTGTGTGTGTGTGTGTATATATATATATATATATATATATATTTTTTTTTTTTTTTTTTTTTGGTCTTTTTGAGACAGGGTCTCACTATGCAGTTCAGGCTGGCCTTGAGCTCATTTTTGTAGCCCAGGCTGGTCTCGAACTTGCACTGAACCTCCTGCCTCAGCCTCCCAAGTGCTGGAATTACAGGCATGCGCCACCACGCCGGCCCTATTTTTATTTTTTTAATTAACCAACCTTCCTTCCTTCCTTCCTTTCTTTCTTTCTTTCTTTCTTTCTTTCTTTCTTTCTTTCTTTCTTTCTTTCTTTCTTTCTTTCTTTCTTTCTACTATGACCAGCTCAGCCTGCCCTGGGGGTGGGGCTGGCATAGCACGTGGTGCCGGGGACCAAACCACAGTCCCTGTGGTTGCCTAAGCAGGAGCTTTAGACCATTGAACTATCTTGCTGGCCCATATTTTTTATTTTAAAATTTTTTTTACAATAACTAATACATTGCATATTGTCTTCATTGTAGTTGTTCAGAGTAAATTTTTTGTGGGGGACAGGCTGGCTAAGGCTGCCTTAAGAGCAGGTCTCATGCTTCATGTGGGGTTGGGGATCAAACTGTGGTCTCCGGAGCCAGAGAGACTTCGCCAAATCATGTGCTTTAACCAACTGAGCTACCTGGCAAGCCCCACTGTAAAATCTTTAGAAAGCCAAGATTCAGTTTAAAATAGAAGGAGGCTATGCTTCTTTTTTTCTTTTTTCTTTTTGTTTTTGAGGTACCGGAGATGGAACTCTGAACCTTGTACTTGCCAGGCAGGCTCTTGTGCTGCTGAGCTGTATCTCCGGACCAGAGGCTATGCTTCTGACCATCATTCTTTTCCTAGTAGTGTGAAAACACTTCAATTAGCAGTCTAGGTTGGTTTAGATCTTTTTTTTTTTTTTTTATTTTTTAATTTTATTTTTATTTATTTGTTTGCTTGTTTGTTTCTTCATTTATTTTATGGTTGGCTCAGCCTACCGTGGTGCCAGGGATCGAACCGCAGTCCCTGCAGTTGCCTGAGCTTTCCTAAGCAGGCGCTTTAGACCACTGAACCATCTCGCCAGCCCGGTTTAGATCTTTTTTTCCTTTTCTGAGACAGGGTCTTGTCATGTAGTTCAGGCTGGTCTTGAACTCACCATGATCGCCTGCCTCAGCTTGCTAGGGATTTATATATCTTTAGTAGCAACTAGAGAAAGTATGAGCACAGTCTCATCCAGTATAAGGATAGGATTAGGGCACAGACTCCCTAAGGATTCCAACCTGTTGATAAGGCGGAGTACTGAGGGGATGGCTGGACTTTCATCTTCATCAATAAATGTTCTACATCCAGTCTGATGGCGCTGGCCAGAGAGCTTAGTGGAGTGAAACACCTGCTTAGACATGGGTCTAGGGTGCGAACCCTGGCACATGCCTGCCCTGCTGGCTCTGGCCCCCTGCCACCCAACCGGGTGCTCTGAGAGGGAGATTGAGACAGGATGTGGTGGCACATGCCTATAATCCCAGTGCTTGGGGGGCTGAAAACAGGAGAATGACTATGAATCCAATTTGGGTTTTTTAAAAAAATATCTATCTATCTATCTATCTATCTATCTATCTATCTATCTATATTATGGCTGGCTCAGCCCGCCCTGGGGGTGGGGCTGTCACAGCATGTGGGGCCCGGGGATTGAACCATGGTCCCTGGGGTTGCCTAAGCTTTCCTAAGCAGGCGCTTTAGACCACTGAGCCATCTCACCAGCCCTACGAACCCAATTTGTATAGTGAGACACTGTAGACCTTGTACAAAGTACATTTAAAAAACATTATAAATTCAGTCTCATGGGCCTTAGTTTCCATGAAGGGCTGGCTCACTAGTTTATGTGGTGGGTTAACAAAAAAGGTAGCCAGGAAAGGTTGGGGAAAGAGAGGTAGCCAGGAAAGAATTTCTCCCTAAACGAGAGTTACTTCTGGATCCTGAGCATAACTGTTTAGGCCAGTGGTGGGGAACCTATGACCCATGTGCTGTAGTGTGCCGCTGAAGTTCTAAAAGGTTTGCTGTCCCTGGTCTACGCACAGGTGTGTCTCCATTAAGCAAGGGAACCCCATGGCATGCTGCGAGTGTAAAGCTTAGAGACCAGAGATCCTTAGACCCTACCTTCTTCATGCTTGTTCCCATGTAGTTCTTGGGTTCTTCTTTAAACTGAGGTAACCTATAAAACAGAGAATCCTATGAATTGTCTGTCACTGGGGATAATGACAACTGTCTTCCTCCACCCCACCCCAGCCAAAGGTACTCTAGACCACAGCATCCCTGTCTCTTAGGAAAAGCTAGTTATTCTCAAGCAGATAATTTCCTATGTGTGTGGGTATGGGTGTGGGTATACTTTGGACTGAACCCAGGAAGCACTGAGATACATCCTTAATCCTTTTATTTTGATTGCTCTTTTTTTTTTTTTTTGTCTTTTTGAGACAGGGTCTCACTATGCAGTTCAGGCTAGCCTTGAGCTCACTTTTTTTTTTTTTTTTTTTTCAGAATAGATTTATTGAGAGAAACAAAGCTCCTGTCCAAGAGAGGGACAGGAGGGGGTCCCGAGTGGGTGTCCCCACACTTTTGCAGCATAGTCTGTCTCAAACTCACACAGATCCTCCTGCCTCAGCCTCCCAAGTGCTGGGATTACAGACATGCACCACCATACCTGGCTAGTACAAAAAGGGTCTCACTAGGTTGTGATCTTCCCAATTTAGCCTCCATTGTAGCTGGGATTACAGGTGTGTGCCCCCATGCTTAACCTAATTTCACCCTTTTCCAAGCTAGAAGAGCCTCAAGACTGAAGGAAGTACAGCATGGACCAACAGGGTAGCCATGAAGACAAGGTTACTAAGTGTCCATGGAGTGTGGAGGCTCTTTTCATCCTTCCATCCTTGGCCAGTACAGCTGAAGCCAAAAGATGGGGAGAGGACAATCTATCAAAACCCCAGGATGAGCTGCCCCCCTCCCAGAGCACTGAGAAGGCAAATCAGACTGGGAGTGGTGGCACAGGCCTATAATCCCAGCACCTGGGAGGCTGAAAACAGGAGAATCACTATGAGTGTGATCTGTGTAGTGAGACCCTGTACTAGATACGTAAACCTCCCTCCGAAAACCAGGAGGCGGAGAATAGGGCAAAGAGTAAAAAGCAGGCTAGAGTTTTAAAATAAGTACATTTCAGCATAAGGAATGAAACATTCTTTGCAGCAGGCTCTAGGACTACCTAGTCTGTTGATAATAGGGATTCTTATCCCTACATCTGAAAGGAAAGAAACTCCAGGCAAGTGTTAAATGATCACTTCAGTTCTCAAAAGGAGGTGCGGGAAACAGCAAGTAGGTCAGACTCCGTATACGGATGGTCTTATCTAGGGAAAGTAACCATTCTGGCTTTCTGGAGACTGTGGGGCTTGTCAGGAGGGGCAACCTAAAGTGCTACAATCAAGACCGTCCCAGGTAAATGAAGTGCAGAGGCAGTGCTGGTCACGCCAGCCAGTCACGGCACCATGGCCTTCTCCCATGGAAATCCGCTGAGCTCTGGTAACTCAGCAACCTGTTCTAGGAACCCCTAAGTTTGACTTTCTTCTGGGTTTCCTTTCCCAGCTTTTACCTGGACAGAAACAGACACAAATTTGGGAAGCAGAATCAGATCTGTCAGCCTAGATAAAATAACCCTTTACCTCCCCCGAGACTAAACCAGCTTCTTCCTCCTTCAACTGTGCTCAGTAACCCTGGGCCTAGAGAACTGGCCCTATTCATAATCCCAGTGGCCTCTGATGTGGCCGTGGGGCTGACAGTCCCTAAAGTGGCTGTGTGGAAGCAGGCAGACTCAAGAGGCCTGCGCAGCCGGGCTGAAGCAAACAGCAGCAGGTTTACCTTGTGAAGAGCAGCTGCACCATGTCTACGAGAGTGTGCTCTGCGGATTTTCTCAATAACTCTGCACAGGCAAAAACAAATAACACAGGTGTCACTACTTGCTGTGCTATTATCAGGAGGCTTCTCAGAGCGGACTCCCCTCCAAACCTTGTTTACCAAGGATTATGCCAAACTTATTAAAACCAGCTCCAGCTCAGCCTGGCAGCCATAACTTTACTGATCCACTAGGTGACACTACTGAGTCAGAAAAAGGGGTGCCGTAGCTGTGTAGTCTGAGGCTGCAGGCCGCTGTCAATCCCAGAAGCCCCACGGGAGAGGGATTTGGGCTGGGACTGAGTCCGTCTGGGCTCCAGCCCCAGGATGGGCTGAGGTCTCTATTCCAACACCACAACAGCCTAATAGAAAGTCTTCTAGATCCCCAAGGCTCCGCAAGGTAGGCACTGGAGAACTTTGGAGTGTTCCACTCTCAGGCTCAGAGTCGCAGCCCATGCATATACTCAAATGCTGGCCCCAGGAATGGCAGAAGAACCAATACTCAAGCACCTACCACTGAGCCTCATTTCAAAGCAGATTCGGAAGCAGGACTGCATAATCTCACACACAGACTCATTGGTCAGGTGGGTACCCACTGGGGTTAGCAGCAGAGTCCGCAGAACCTGAGCAGGAAGGAGGAGACACTGTGGTCAACAAGGCAGGTGAGCCAGACAGGGCTACCTGTATGGGCAGAAGCGACCTTGTATTCCCCCAGGCTCCTAGGAAAAACTTTCCTAAGGAAGTGCTCAAGGTGGGGTTTTCCTTTTATTGCTTTTTTAATTTTAGTTTAGGTTTGCCATCCAGGGATCTCAAGGTGGGGTTTTATTTCGGATGAACTCACTACGGAGCCTAGACAGGCTTTGAATTCACAACAGACCTTTGGCCTCAGCCTCGCAGTGCTAAGATTATAAGAGTGCAGCACTGCATCCAGTCACCCAGTTAGGGTTTTTTGGTGCTTGTTTGTTGAAGACAGGGTTTTTGCCATGTAATTCAGGCTGGCCTTTTTTTTTTTTTAATCTTTTACATGTTTTATGTACAAAGAATCTGATGGTCTCTTTTATTGAATGTATGTATGGCCTGGATAATCCACGGAAGGAAGATCACTTAGTCCAAAATGATGAAGCTGCTGTTCTTCGTATACTAACTGAAACACTGGCGGCACATGTCCAGCCCATAGTTCTGGGTCAGACCATGCTGGTCCGAGCAGACGCGGCGAGAGCGAGAGCCCTGGCCGAATTGCCTCGGGTGGCATCAGTAGAGCTGCTGGTGACCCACGCTGCTTCCAGACGTACCAGCAGGTAAAAGCAAGGAGCCGCGGCACACGTGCGCTCTTCAAATTTTTCTGATACACATTTTTACCCAGAATCTTCGGGCTGGCCTTGAACTCACAATGTAGCCCAGGCTGGCATCAAACGGACAGTGATTCTCCTGCCTCAGCCTCCCGAGTGCTGGGATTACAGGCAGGTGCCACTAGGCCCAGCAGGTTTTTCTTTACTTAAAAAGTACTGGGGATCGAGTCTGGAGCCTCTTGCATACTAGGCAAGCACTCTACCATTGACTTACATCCTCTGGCTAAGGGCACATTTTAAAAAAGCAAGGATTTAGCAAGGGTGGATGCTGACCTCACTTCCACCTGATAAGGGTCCAAGAGGAGCTTGACTTGGGAAGCGTCTCTTCACTCTGTGTAACCCTGACTTAGTTCAGAACTCGTTTCAGCCCTAGCCCATGAGCCCAGATACCGCCAGTGAGAGGTACAAGAGTATTAAGGGAACTGATATCAATTCATTTAAAGCTTTTTTTTTCCTTTTTTTTTTTAAATATTTATTTATTTATTTTTATGGTCGGCTCAGCCTGCCCTGGGGGTGGGGCTGGAACGGCATGTGGGGCCGGGGATTGAACCATGGTCCCTGGGGTTGCCTAAGCTTGCCTAAGCAGGCACTTTAGACCACTGAGCCATCTCACTGGCCCCCATTTAAAGCTTTTAATTATTTCTAGAATAAAAGCTTTTACTCTGGGCATCTGAGATGCTTGTTTGGAAACAAAGTCAGTCCCTAAACTCCAGTGCAGTCAAAACACAGCTCCCAGCTACTGGCAGACTCAAGGAAGTGTGTGTGTGTGTGTGTGTGTGTGTGTGTGTGTGTGTGTGTGTGTCGGGGGGAGGGTGGTTACAGACTCAGTGGCACCAGCCCTCAGCCATGAGCCTAATTGTGCTTTCCCTCTCCCTTACCTGAAGGATTTTCATGAGGACAACTTCATCGCTAGCAGGATCCGTGCCCACAAAACGGGCATGAGTGACAGCATCTGCCATGTTCTCCATGCCTTCTGCTGTGCCCTCATGAGTGGGATCTGCTCCACGAAAAAAGGACAGATTAAGTGATGTGAAAAAGAGACGAAAAGACCACCTGACTATGGATTACTTTGAGAGACTTTCAATTCTTTCCAATTCTATAACTCTTTTGTTTGTTGTTTTTTGAGATAGGATCTTGGTACATAGTTCAGGCTGGCCTTGAACTCACTATGTAGCTCATTATGTAGCTCAGCTGGCCTTAAACTCAAGGTAATCCTCCTGCCTCAGCCTGAGTGCTAGGATTACAGGCATGTGCCATCCATAACCATTTTTCAAGACAGAATCTCACTATGTAGTTTAGGCTAGTTTTGAATTCTTGGCAATTGTCCTGTAAAAGCCTCCAGAATGCTGCGATTACAGTCCTGTGCCACCATGCCCATGTTCTCTTCCATCCTTTAGTGGTGGTGGTGGTGGTGGGAGGGGGGGAGAGACAGAATTCAGGCTGGTCTTGAACTCAGAATGTAATCCAGGCTGGCTCTGATCTCCTAACCATCCTCCTGCCTCAGCCTCCAAAGTATTGAGATTACAGGTGTGCACCACCTTGCCTGGCTCTTTCATCTTTTTTTTTTTTTTTTTTTGCGGTACCAGGGATTGAACTCAGGACCCTGCGCTTGCCAGGGAAGCACTTATTCTACCGAGCTATTTCCCCGGCCCCCATCTTTCAATACAGTTCTTTCTCTGGTCACTTCTGAAGTTGTGGGTCAGGTGCATTCTCATAAAGAAGGCAAATGGACAGTCACTGCCACCAGTACTCCTACCTGAGTGCCACATTACAACAGATTTGATGCCTCTGATTTCATTCTTTATGACAGTGAGCAGGAATCTTGTTGCCAACTTAGTTAACAGGGCATTAGGAGAGAAGAGACAACCGGACTAGAGGCTGGCGAGCTGGGAGGAGAGGAGGGTCTCACCTTTGAGTAAGAGAGAAGCCAGAGGTCACACAGCAAGCATGAGGCTGACGTCAGCGCAAGCGCTGCAAGTGAGGGGACTCTGCCCGCCCGGACCCTGAGCAGCAGGACTGCCTGGACTGCTGTGTGCAGCCCGAGGCTGCCATCAGGACCACGTTCACTACTGTTCAGTCCTGAAAGAAGGTGTCTTTGCCATTTTCCCTTCCTTGTTTACTAACACGAATGGAGTTTCTGAGTCTAAAGCTAAGAGGATGACTGAAAACCCGAGCATTCCTCTTGCAACGAGTGACAAAACTTCTGTTAATTGTGAGTGGCTTTTGTTTTCTTCTGTCTCATTTGTCTTTTCTTGAAGTCTCTAATACTTTAACAAATACTTTTAATCTGGGTGTTGTGGCTCACTGTTGTAATCTTGGTAGTCTGGAAGGCTGAGGCAGGAGGGTTGGGAGGTAAAGGCTAGCTTAGGTGACTTCGTGAGAACCTGCCTCAAGATAAAAAGGTTGGGGATGTAGCTTGGCATAAGGCCCTGGATATTCAATCCCCAGTGACAGACACAGACATCCAGGCACACACACCAAAACACAAAAAACAAAAATTCCTCTTTTGTCCTACTTAGACCATCCCTTTACTGCGAACCAGGAATGGCTACTTTGGAAATCACAGGGAGGGGGCTGAAGAGATAGCTTGGCGGCATTAAGTGTGCCTGCCTCATAAGAGCAAAGCCCCGAGCTCGATCCCTGGTACTGCATGCCTCACCAGCCCTCAAACTAGGCATGGTGGTGCACCCCTAGAATCCCAGAGCTGGGGAGGCTGAGACAGGAGGATCACTACGAGTTGAAACTGCCTAGTAAGACTCTGTATCAGTGAAATGAAAAATTAAGGATTTTTTTCGGGGGGGGGGGCTGGTTCAAGCTGCCTTAAGGGCAGGTCTCAGGCTGCATGTGGAGGTAAGATTTGAACGGCGGTCTCTGGCACCTGAGTGATTTTGCAGAATCATGTGCTTTAATCCACTAACCTACCTGGCAAGCCCCCAGTAAATTAAAACATTTTTAAAAACTCATAGGGAGAAAATCAGTTTCATGCTACACAGTATAACAGGGTAACTCAGCTCCTACTTCTATCACCCTAACTCTTCATATAAAATTTGTCCCAAGCAGCACAGAAGACTCTCAGGTCCCTGTCCAAACCTTCCCTTATAGCCCAAACAATCCCATATTGAGGGTCCACACAGGAAAACCACCTCTTTCTCGGAGTTATGTGGCATCTCAGCTCCCTGGATGGCAAGCTCCCATTTCACAATGCTCCCAAGAGCCCACTTCCTTCCCTTTTTCAGTTAGCTCTTGTTAAGGTGCTTTAAGCGCCTCTGACCTCTATTATCCTTAGTATTTGAGCTTAAACAAAGTAGCAGAGTTCATTTACTAAAAAAGTAGCTCACAGTGATGTCTTTGGAGACACAGGCAGAGTATGCCAGTGAGTTGGGCAATCAGAGACACAAATCCTCATGTGGCAGAATTAGGGGGCTAAAACGAAGGCCAGTCCTTGAAGTAGGACCTAGGATAATCCCAGAAACCTTGGGTCACAGGACTGAGCAGTGAGGGCAGTTTCTTCTAGGAAGGCAACCTAAACAAAGAATTGTTTGGGGGCCAGCCAAATAGCTCAGTGGATTAAAGCTCCTGCAAGCAGGAACAGAAGCTGAGGGGCTGGGGAGATAGCTCCGTGGCACAAGTGCCTGCCTCGCAAGTGCAAGATCGTGAGTTCGAACCCCAGTCCTGCCAAAAAAAATGGAGCAGGGGCTGGGGTTTCAATCCCCATGCAGGCCCTGCCCCTGCCCCTGCCCCTGCGGCATGCTAAGACAGCAATTGAGACTGGGCTTGGTGTCATGCCTGTAATTCCAACTCTTGGAAGGCTGTATACCTGTGGATCACTATAAGTCCGATCTAGCAGTGAGACCCTGAGCACCCTTAGACCCTTCCCTAAAATACAAACAAAAAGAATTGTTTGGTTTGCACTCACTTAGTGGACCTACGTAAGGGGTCTTCCTAGGACCCCTTACTCAGAATGCTCTTTCTGGCCACTCTAGAACCAGCTTCAGGGAAATTCGCTAACTTCATCTCCTTTGTGCTCCGTTTCTTTTGCTCACTAGACACCATCTCCAGCATTCTCCTTTTCTACCACAGGAAACTTCAGTGGCCAGCTGGCCTCACATCTCCAGTGACTGGCCTGTATGCCAAAGGCAGCAAGGGGAAAGAATATCTCTAAGCAATCAGAGAGAGGGGCAGGGAAGCACTGTTGCTGGGGGCTTTGAAGAGGCATGAACTGTAGGTGGTGCTCAGGGCAAGGCTGAAGTATCTAGGCCTGATTTTGTTCAGGAAAATATGAAACTGGGATGGGGTACCTATAGAGACTGATGCACATATTCAGAACCCAGCGGGCACCCAGGACTCCTATTCATAATCCTGAGTACTTTAGCTAAGCAAATCTAACTTCTAGAGAGGATAAGGGTGGTCTCACCCTGAGGTGAAGGCCACTGATTTCCTGGCTACAGCCTGACCCTCATTTTTCCTCATCTCCCTACTTAGAAACAAAGACAGCTGTCTGTTTTTTATGTCCCTCCTCTTTGCACATGGGTTGGTAACAGAGGAAAAGGAATTTAGCATTCTGAGTGACAAGGCCAACTAAAAAGAAGAATAAAAAAAAGAGATCATAAAAAAATTCAACTATACACTGGGTGAAACAGCCTATTAGGTGCAAAGATTTGCAAAACCTTGATACACAGTGAGTTAATAACCCCACTATACAAAAAAACTTCTACAAATTGATGACAGTAAAAGAAAGAGAATATTAAAACATTCCACATAAAGAAAATAGAAGTAACAAAATAATAGTGTTTATCTGTCAAAATGGTACATGTGCACATCCACATCCACACCCTGATAATATTTAGTGCTGATGACAGTATGGAGAAATAAAAATTCTCTAATATTGCTGGTGAAAGCATAAATGATGCTATCTTTTGGGAAAGCAACCTAGTTGCACTTATAAAAATGTGATATGCATATGCCCTTTAAACCAGAAATCCCAAATTCAGAAATATTTCATATAAAAGTGAAATTAATAAATAAGGATGTTTATTTCAATGTAACTTGTAATGGCTCCAAAAATGAAGCATTCTAAGTATTAATAAGAATGATCAAAGGAATTATGTTTTAACTATACTCTACTATGGGAACTATACAGTTTCTTTTTTTTTTTTTTGTACTGGGAATTGAACTCAGGACCTTGCACTTGCCAGGTAGATGCTTATGCTATTCAGCTTTATCTCTAGCACTTAAGGTTTCTAAAAAGAAAAAAAAAATTGGCTCATGGAAGGAAGAAATGGGGAACTACAGCTTAATGAATATACTTTCTGGGGTGATAAAAAAGGGAAACAGATGACGGAGATGTCTTCTTTTCTTTTCTTTCTTTTTTTTTTTTTATGGCCAGCTCAGCCTACCCTCGGGGTGGGGCTGGCACAGCATGTGGTGCCGGAGATTGAACCATGGTCCCTGCGGCTGCCTAAGCTTGCCTGAGCAAGTGCTTTAGACCACTGAGCCATCTCGCCGGGCCCTTCTTTTGTTTCTGAGACAAAGTCTCACTGTGTAGTGACACCTTGAACTCAAGATGATGGAGATGTTTGTACAATACTGAATTATATAGGTAAAATGATTGAAAGGGCAAATATTAAGCACTTTTTTTTTTTTTTTTTGCAGAACCTGGGATTGAACTCAGGTCCTTGAGCTTGTCAGGAAAGCACGTATTCTACTGAGCTATCTCCCCAGCCCAAAAGGTCAACTATTAATATTATATACTTTAAAATAAAAATGAATAACTTAGAATCATGTACATCTAAGTTAATGCGATTACATTAAAAATATAGCACATAATCATCTTTCTTTTTAAAATGGAGTAGTAAGGAATGGGGATATAGCTCAGTAGCACAGAGCCTGCCTAGCAAGTACAAGGTCCTGAGTTTGATTCCTGGTACAAAAAATCTGATGTAGCAATCTATCTATCTATCTATCTATCTATCTATCTATCTATCTATCTATCTATCTATGTATATATATATGTATATATGTATATATGTACATATATGTGTGTATACACATATTTTTTATTCATATTTTCATATGCAGAAAAAAAGGATGGAAAGAGACCAAGCCAGCAACACGGTTTATCGTTTGTTTTCTTTTTGAGACAAGGTTTCATTATGCACTTCAGGCTGGCCTTGAACTTTACATCTTTATTGTTTTTATTTTCTTATAATAAGTATGCATTATATTTGATGATAAAATTTTTTAAATTGTGCAAACCAAGTCTCTAAGGGTACAATACTCTTGACTGTATAAAGTGTAGCTAGAAAAGCCAGGGCAAACCTCTCCTAGTCAGTTAGCATGCTAGGAGAACGGTAACAATGCTATTTTTATTTGACAAGGTAAAAGGCGCTGGAAATGATTTCCCAATTTCACCAACTCACTGCTTCAGGCCAAGCAACTCGGGAGAGGCAAGAAGTGAAGTGCTGCAGCCAGCCTAGGAAGCCGAAGCCCTCACCTATGAGTGCATAGGACAGGAACTTATTGACGGAGGTGAGAGCCAGTCCAGTGATAGGGCCAGTGGTATCTTCAGAACGAATCACTTCCAGAAATGGTCGAAGGAATATATTGGGCTCAATCTCTGAGAGTTCTGCAAGGAAAAACAAAAACAAGAAATGCAAAGAACCATCTGGTAAAGAGTTAAACCTTGAAAAAAGCCTCACAAGATTACTTTGAATCCTGCTGATTACTCTGAATCAAGTCCTAGACACTATATCATTTGATCTGTTAGATTTTCAGTATGTAGCTCTACAAGACTGAGAATTTTATACAAAGAGTTAATGGTAAAACTGTTAAAATGTTATCTGTGTAATATACATATTTTATCACAAGTTTTAAAACTGTTCTTTTGTGTCATCAAATATTGAGAGTCGGTTTTCCATGTGCATTTCACTACCCTCCTGCGATGCATACGTGAACATCCTGGGTACGGCCAACATCGCTAGAGACACTGCAGGCTGAACACCTATCTTTATGTCTTTTACTCTTACAGTCAAGGTCACTTCAATTAGAGAGTGCAGCACAACCCAGGAGGGTGAAGAGAACCTTCTTTATGGTCTATTGCCAAAAACCAAACCAAAATGTATAAAAGGATGACCAGTCCCTTTGTCACAGGCAGTCTGTCATCTCACAAGCTCTTAACCACTCTAAGCTTTCTTTTAGGCCTGGAGTAAGCAGAGAGCTAACTGTCATCTCTGGATGAAAAAAATAAGGGTCAGGTAAGACATACGAGTGGCCTGAAATCATACAACCATACCCTTTCAAAAGCTGTAAAACCAATGGTTCCATTATTCTTAAAGGTCAGAACTTAGTCCACAGTTGAGAAGATTTCAGTTCAGGCCAAATAAACCATACACTGAGCTTGCTCCTTGCCCTACTCAGCCCATATTTTGTTGTTCTAGATTCTGTGGTGCTTTCATCTTTCAGAGCCAGTTCCTTAAAAGTCTTCCCAAATAGGCCAGAAACATTTAGGGATCTGATTTAGGCTGTCCCGACTTCAGGGACAAAAAGAAGCAGCGTTTCCAAAGCACCTTCATTTTCATGCAAATACTGGGAGCTTCTTAACTCAATTCCTCACCATATCCTCCTTAGGTAAACATTTCCTGTGCCCGGCTGTTCCTCAGATTAATGCTTTAATTAATTGGCAGATTGGGTAGCATTTTCCAAGCCTGTCCGTGTAAGTCTATGATCACATCAGCTGTGTAAAACCTGCTTCTCACCGCTCACTGTGTCCAACTAAAGATGCATATTTTATTGGAAAAAAAAGAGAAAAACCACTGTGTGTATTTGTTGGCAGTGGTACTATTAGTGTAGGGTCAACATGTAAAGAATATATTTGTTTTTTTATTTTTTTTTTTGGCGGGGGCGGGGACCAGGGTTTGAACTCTGTGGCATTATTTTTTTTGTCTTTTGTTTTTTATGGTACCAGTGATCAAACTCAGGTCCTTGCACTTGCCAGGCAGGTGCTTCTACTGCTGCGCTATCTTCCCGGCCCATGTAAGGAATACATTTGGGAAAAATGAAATATATATCACATTGTTTAAAAGCACATTAAAAAAATTAAAAGCACATTAAAAATTTAAAGTCATCTAGTCTTGCTGGCTAAATACATAAATACATATTTTATACAATATGGTCTGTTATTTAAAAAATCATATTTGTGTATTTGAGATATGGAAATCCAGATTTTAAAAATCTTTGAGAATAAGGAGAGGGAACAGATTTTCTGTGTTTTCATCCAGTTGCTACAATTCTACTTGCTTCCATTTTTTCTGCATGTGAAAGACTGGGGCAAATTTATAGCTGGGGTCCACACTGTCATCTTTTTTTTTGAGTAAAAATGTGTGTGTTTCCCCTTACTGCCAGCCTGTTTTCTGGAGGAGTTGCTATTCCACTGTGCATTCCCACCAGAAATGAGAACCCTGGTCTCTGCATCCTCGCTAGTCTATTACCTTTTCAGCATTGCTAATGGGGGCCAATCAAGCAGGTGGATAGTGGTACCCCCACTGGCTTATATTTGCATTGCCCTAAAAGCTAATGA
>PVKN010012642.1:0-20584 GCA_004027915.1 Capromys pilorides
AAAAGAAAAGAAAAGGTGATTTGGGGAGTTCCTTTATTGGCACCAAATCAGCATGTGATAGATGGGAACCAGAAAAGATTCATCTTCTGAAACCTTCCGAACAGCCTGTTTCCCAGGTAGGGAGAGGTGGTGCTTCTGAAATGGATGGGGACAGAGGAGTCGTTGAGGAAGGGGCTCAGGTCTCCCAGGCACTGCTGAGAAGCTGCCCCGAGGCTCTCGCAGTGCACACACAACTTCAGAACACTGTTTCCATGCTGCCTGCAGAGTGCCGAGGCGGGACCATGCTGCCTTCTTTCCTACTACCCTTTGACAGAGCGCCTACATTTCCAGAGGAGTTGAAACTTGAGATTTAACCAGCAGCCCTTTAGTTCAGAGGAAAGCCTGGTCACCCTGCATAAAGCTGTGGAGGCAGCAGGCCTGGTGGCACACACCGTCGCTGATCTGGAAGGTTGAGGCAGTAAGCTTGAGAAGGGCTCAAGGGAAGTCTGGGCAGTGTAGCAACTTGGTGTAACTTGGTCTCCAAATAAGAAATAAAACATGCTGAACGTACAGTTCAGTGCAGCAACCCAAGCTTACCCTCCCATACTGTCAGAAAAGTAAATAAAAGTAAAAAGCTACAGAGGAGCAAAAATTGCAGCCTCTCAGATCCTTCCACGGTGCTGTCACCAGACCTCATCGGCTAACCTTGGGGTCATTATTGCTGTGACAAACATTTCAGAGCATTAGGAATCACTGAATGACTGACCTGCAAATGAGGAGCTTTATCACAGGTGATAGCTATCAACATTGTGTTTTCCTGGCCTTACCCTATATTTATTCATGTCAAGACAGTTTGCCAGGACAGACCTCAGTCTGCTCTTTAAAGCTTTCCCTCTCCAGGTGGCAGTAGCACTCATGTGGCAGAACATAGCCTTTCCAGCCCCACCATGTCAGGTGAGTGCTGTGTGGCCTGCTGTCTGATAGATTACAGGGAGCTGAGGCAGGAAGCTGTCCCGGGAGGAACAGGGCTGAGGTTAATCAGCCTGCGCCTGTATATCTGGACCCAAGCTGTTAGCCTGCTTTTTTGAGAGAAGATAAGAGAATCTGGTAGTGGTTGGTTGTCCTTTTTGTCATGTGTGGCGTGGATCTGTAGATAACTGAGGCCCCAAGCTGAGATGGGCAGCTGTAATTTGTCAGTCAAATTACTGGTTTCCTTCCAGGCCTGTTTCCCTCTAGCTTTGTGTAGAAGGTGACTGTAAGCACTGTAGGGAGGCTGGCTGGTCTCACTTGCCTTGTTCAGGAGCTCCTCCTGGGTTGGGTCCCCTGAGAGCATGTGGGATCTTTGGGGGGCTTACCATCAAGGGACCCAAAGGAGGGCAGCCTCAGAAGAGAAGGAAACCTCGGGAGAATGTGCCTAGGCTCTCCCCACCTCCTCTCAGGATGCAGAATCTGTCTGCCTTTCTTTCTTTCTTTCTTTCTTTCTTTCTTTCTTTCTTTCTTTCTTTCTTTCTTTCTTTCTCTAGTACAGGGTCTACAGGATCTTACTACGTAGATCTAGATCAGACTTACAGTGATCCTCCTGTCTTCAACTTCCCAAGTGCTGGGATTACAGGTGCACGCCACCACGCCCAGTCTGAGCTTTTCTTTCTGAAGGCTGCTGCCTGCTTCCTCCCTGCCCGTCAACCCACAGTTGGCCTTTTCTGTAAGTGAAGCTCCTCAGACCTGTCTTCACAATCCTTCACACTCTTACACAGCTGCCCTTGAGGAGCAGTAACTTTGGGCCTCTGTTGTCCAAAGCTGCACCTCCTGGTGCAGTAGGTGGCAGGGGAGGTTGAGAGTTCACTCCCAGGACTTGTCTGAGTGCTCACTGCCCTTACCTCATGTCCTGGTTTATTTCGTACTAAACTGATCACAAGTTTCAATACAAGGCTGTTACTCCATGAAGATGCTGTGGAGCCAGGACACGCACCTTGGCACTCTCCATCCACATCCTCAGCACTTGGGATGATTTGGGGCTGGGAAGCAGAGTCCTCCCTACCACAGGAGGTTAGAGCCCAGAGGCCGCCAGTGTGGCACTCACTGGCCACACTCCACATTGCATTGATCTGGGGTTGAGGGACGAGATGTTTAAATGTGATTTAAATGTGATAATTAAAGCAGAGCACAGAGATTTTTATCTTTTCTTTGTAAGTCTAGAAAGTGTATAAGGAGAAATTGGTGTTATTGAGGAATGTTGTATTTCAGAAGAAATTATTTCCAAAGCAGGGTCTACTTTTTTAGAATGAAAGATTTCAAAATGAGATAGATAAGTAGATAGACTGATTTTTGAGACAGAATCTCTCTATGTAGTACAGGTTGGCCTTGAACTCAAAATATGCTAGAGGGTGGCCTGGAACTGCTGGTGAATCCTCCTGCCTCAGCCTCCTGAGTGCTAGCATTACAGGTGTGTAGCACTGTGCCTGGTTTCTCAGAATGAACTTTAGAAATCATTCTTGGATTTTCTTTTTTAATTAGATGTCTTATCCATGGTCTAATTGCAGGAAAGGAAATACTCACTTGTGCTATGAGTATTTTAGGCTTCGCATTGTCCCTGGGATGTGTAGTGTGGTTCTTCAGCTCTGCTGAGCCCAAAGCAGCCCTGAAACAGTTACAGAGAGACAAGCAGAACTTCCAGCATCTATGTACTTCATTCAGGCCACATTTAGTCAGGGTCATAGGCCCCTGTGGGGTGATCCTTGTTTTTGTTTTTTGCTAACTCTTTTGTGTGTTTCTAGATGGAAATTTAAACATTGATCAATGTTAAATGTGACTCCTCAAAAATTTTCTTCCTTGGTAATCCTATTTCCTTTAGCCAATTGGCTTACATGTCTTAAAATTACGGTCTCAGCAGTGAGGGAACAGTTTGAAATGGGAATATTCTACTAAGTCCTGAGCTTTGTTCTTTCCCCATCTGTGGAGCTGTAAATACTGGCTCAGCACACAGACTGTTCCATGAAAGTGAGGTGCAGGAAATAGCAAAGATCTCTTGAGTCAAGAAGCCAGGCCAGAGGCACAGGTAGGCTCTGAACTGATTGTGTGTTCTGTGCTTCCAGAAAGTGAGTAGGAAAGGGGCCTGGACACAGGGTTGGTTTTCTGGGGTCTTGTGAGACCCCTGTGAGTGCGCTCTGATACCACACTGTTTATTTCCTGAAAGGGTTGATCACACACACCATAATTGAAGTGTTTTATTTCAGGTGGGTGGGTGGGGGTGTCTGCAGAAAGCCAGCCCCCCACCCTCACAGTCACCAGGCACCCTTGGGTGCCTCTGATCCCAAGAGAACTTGGAGTTGGGGCTGGGGTTGAGGTGTTGGCACAACCATGAATAATGGCTCCTGCTTCACAAGGTGCACCAAAACCTGTCTGTGCCCTTGAGAGTTTGTTGTCCTTCAGAGTTTGGCCCAGGTGTCCCCAGCCAGGAGTTCAGCCACCCCAGCCCCTCTGACCTGGGCTGTTTTTCCTCCTCAGCCCTTCAGCACTTGTGACCAGTTCCTAAATCACTTTTAACATCTTTGGGGCGAGTTTAATTTTCTTCCTTTATGTAGTTCTGGATTGTGGACTGTTTCTTATCCTGAGGTCTAGCACTTGAGGAGTCAGTATTTACTTGAAGTAAGTGGATTTTCTATCCTCATTCTGTGAGGCTTAGAAGTTCACAGGAAAGTGTACATAAGCGCTTTTCTGTTTTTAAATAACTTAAGTTGTACAAACAATACTCAGAATGCAGTTCTGCTTGAAGTAAGTATTTCATCATCGGGTCCTGTAAAATATCAGTAATCAGTGTATTTGGTAGTTTTGCATGTTTGTTTATTGCATGCTCAGAACAAGCCCTTTAATGCATTACTAAAGACACCATATCTAAAATGTCCTTAAGTATATCCTTTTTCTTTCATGAATTGAACTTGCAGATTCTAGTTTGTGAGTGTTGAAGAAGGCTAGGATGCTTTGTTAACATTTATCCATGCCTTTTATTTTTCACTGGAGAGCTGTCTGTTGGTAGTAATCAGAACAGGAGGATAGACAATGATGAAATGTTGGTGGCTGGGCCAGAATCTAGCCCAAAGAATCCTTACAAGCTTTGTAAGGCATCTGACACTGTAGCAGAGGGATATAGCTCAGCAAGCATAAGTGCCTGCTTGGCAAGCAGAAGGTCCTGAGGTTGATCCCACAAAACAAACAAACAAAACAAAACCCTGTGCTTTAAGGAGATTCCAGTTATAGCAGGCAGTAGGAGATAAGTTAAGGATAGGGTGAAAAAGAGAATATTTAGAAATTCGTAAATATTGTTGCTTGTTGCCATATAAAACACCAATATGTGCTTTTAGCTTTCCTTTTTCTATAGCGATCTCCCTGTTCTTCCTACTTGGAATGTCTGTTGGTATGGAATGAAATGGGAATTGCTTCTAGTTTTTTGTTGTTGTTGTTGGTTTGTTTTTTTTTTTTTGAGACAGGGTTTCAGTATGCAGTTCAGGCTGGCCTTGAGCTCACTATTGTAGCCCAGGCTGGTCTCGAACTCATACCAATCCTCCTGCCTCAGCCTCCCAAGTGCTGGGATTACAGGTATGAGCCACTACACCTGGCTGAATTGCTTCTAGTTTTTATTGCATTAAACTTTCTGTGGAAACAAGTGTGGCATGTATAATTACCATAGGGAGAGCTGAATAGAAGATGTAAATAAGAGGCATGCTGATTATTCCTGTAGAAAACACATGGGCAATTTACCCTTTTGTTGTCTGCGTGGTGTAACACACAGAGGATGAGTGTTCACTGTCTGCTCCTTATTTTCTAGGACCCTGAAGATGAATCCTAGGGAGTCTCCCATAAGGCTGTGTAGCTGGATGTGGTGGTGCATGTCTGTAATCCTAGCACTCAGGAGGCCGATGAAGAGGGATCACAGTGGGTTTGAGGCCACCCTGGGTTGCTTGAGACCCTGTCTCCAGAACAGAGGCTGTGTACACAGCAGTCTGGTCAGCGAAGTTTAAAATTCACCAGCAGTGGTTTCTGATAGCAGAGGTTGTGTGTTGACTGGGGATGGAGGGCCCTTTTAGGTAGGCTCCCAGAGTGAAAGAAGCTTTACTACACTTTTTTGTTTATTCCATAATTGAACATGTGTTGCCAAGTCACTGAGCACTCATGTAAAGAATACATGTTTCTTGCTGTTGTACTTTTTTAGAGAAGTAATTGCGTCTTGCCAGTTTCCTTCTTATCTGTTGCCCCTTCCTGTTCTTACCTTCTTGTCGCAACTCATTCCCATTGCTGTTGATGAGCTAGAGCAGAGACTGGCGGGGCGGGGTGGGGCTGGGCGGGGCTCTGCTTTAGCAGCTCCACCACTTGCTGTTTGTCAAGGGGCAGCCAGGCTGCATGGCTGGGGAATTGTCCCTGCCAGGGATGCTTCCTTCTGTCTGGAAGGGAAACTCCTGCGCTGTTCCCAAGCTCTTCTGCAGACTGCTTCTCTTGCAGTGTCATGTATGTTTGGAATTACCTGGCATTTACTCTGTCAAGTGAAAAAACACATGCACACGAAGTCTGTTTGATCTCTTATGAACTCGAGAGTTACTTGTTTTTTTCTCAAAACAAAACAAAAAAGAAACCTTGCTTCTGAATAATTTCTTGGGAAAAGAACTGCCTTTTTTTTTTTTAATCCTCCTTGGGGACATTTCAGCAGTCTCAGTCTCATGATACACAAGATAAATTAGGGAAGGATTTGCTTTTTCCTTGTTTTTTTCAGTGGTGCTTGAAATTTTGTTGATTTATTTTAATGTGCTGTTACTGATTGGCGAGTTTTGCGTTTTAAATTATGTATTTTGAAAATGCTTAACTTTATAAATGTCGGGGCCGGCGAGATAATTCAGTGATCTAAAGAGCCTGCTTAGGCAAGCTTAAGCAACTGCAGGGACTGAGGTTTGATCCCCAGCACCACATGCTGCGCCAGCCCCACTCCCAGGGCAGGCTGAACCGGGTGTAAAATTTATATATATGTGTGTATATATAGACGGGGAGGGGAGAGAGCATGAGCATGACTTTTACCAGGCGTGGTGGCTCACACCTATAATCCCAGCACTTGGGAGGCTAAGACAGGAGGATCAGTGTGAGTTGGAGACCAGCCTGGGCTACAAAAGTGAGCTCAAGGCCGTCCTGAACTGCATAGCGAGACCCTGTCTCAAAAAGAAAAACAAGGCCTGACGACCCCCCTCACCCTTCTTTCTTTGTGGAGGAAACCATAAGTAGCGGTTCTGGGGAACAGGTATGGTCGCTGTAACCCCACCGGCACCAGGATGTTGGGGTCTCTCCAGAGAGCAGCCACAGTGACTCTGAGGGGAGACGTGGAGCTGCTGACTTGGGCAGGTATGAGGAGACCAAAGATAACTGGACAGATAAGTGAGGAAACAGGACTGTTTGCCACAGTGGTGGGAGGAGATAAAGGCAGGGGCATGCAGGCAAGGTGGCCCTACAGCTGTGGCTCCTGGCTGAGGAGCTGGTACTAGTCTGAGAGGTGGGCGACAGCCATACCCACGGATCAGGCCCAGGGCAGAGTCTGGAGGCGTCAGCATTGCGGGCTCAACCTGCTGCAGGCCTAGAAAGGAGGCCCATGTGGCAAGCAGGGTGGAGGAGGATGGACCTGGGACTGCGCTTTGCTACACTGAGCCTATGGCAGGATGGAGCCACCTAATGTGATTATGGTTAGAGGGATTTCTCTGCATCCTTCATTTTCTTGTGTTTTTCTCCACCTGTTTTGTTGGGGGACAGGCCCTTGCTGTGTAGTCTAGGCTGGCCTCAAATGATTGTGATCCTCGTGCCGGTCTTTGTGGAACTTCATTGTTAAAGTTTTAGTCTTAGGAGATGACTTTTAAATATATTTTCTGTATGATCTAGATATCTCTCCCTTTTCCCTTGCCTCCTGTGTAGTCCAGCGTCTTAGGACTAAGGAGGGAAGATGAGATCTGCCACATCGCCACAAGCACGTGGCACTAGCTGAGGCTTTTGGCTGATTTGGGAAGGGATGATGTCAGCTTTCTCCTAGACTCGAGTCATTTGAGGCAAAACAATACAGCAGAGTTGGGTTTAGGCATCAGCCAGTGAATCACATTCCTTCCTCAAATAATAAAGAGAATGGCAGATTTCTGCAGACTCTGGGGCAGCTTAGTAATGCAGTGAATATAATCACTGCAGATACGGTAGGCATTAGTGTCCCTACCCAGGCACAGTGCTAAGTAGGACTCCAGTGTTCTGATAAGGAAAGTCTGGAGGAGCACAGACCCTCCCGGTAGGTATAAACTCAGACAGCAGGTGTAGCTTGGCCATGAAGGCCCTGGTGCTGAGTGAGACCTTTGGAGACAGCTAGGAGTTGGTTCCACAGAAACCCAGAGAGCCAGGGTGGTGCCCTGGCTACCAGCTGGGGCTACCAGCTCCCAGCTAGATAGGGAGGTGCTGCTGTGGGGCCCAAGGAAGTGTCAGGAGGGGAACAGCAAGGTCAGACTCACAACTTTCTGGAAGATCAGTTGCAGCTGTGTGAGGAGGGAGCTTTTTGGGAATAGTCCAAGGAAGAACTGAGGAAGTCTACAGACTTGCTTTCTAATGCTTAAGCAATGCAGTGCCCAATACAGTACATGTTTTATTAATGAAGCCGGGGAGGGTAGTTGGTTTGCCAGACTTCCTTGGCTTGGGACAGCTGGGCTGTTCAAGCGTGTTGCAGCCCTTGCTGGCCTTGGGATGTGGATATGGTTCTTGGTCAGCTGACTGCTGTAGCGAAGAGTCCAGCATGCTGGCTGATCCTGGTACAGACTGGATTTACAGGGGGAGAGCCAGAAGCCCCCAGAGTCCTTACCAAGCAGGGCCAACATGCAGGCAGGCACAGGTGGCTTAGATCACCAAGGATCGTTTTAATTGAAGGGGGAGACATAATGACTCTCAGGTGACAGATCTTATCATGGGGCACCTGCTGCCCTGGGAGCCTTTTTCTGTTTCCTTGACTTGACTGCTGATAAGAGCCCTCTCTCTGTGTTTCAGGAGCCCTGTCCAGCACATGAGCTTTCTGTTTTGGTCTTTTTTTTTTTTTTTTTCCGGGACTGGGGTTTGAACTCACAACCTTACACTTGCCAGGCAGGCACTTGTGCCGTGGAGGTACTCCCCAGTCCCACACATGAGCTTTCTGGAAGGTGTCAGTAGCATTGATATGCTCATATTTCATGTAACAGTGAAAATTAACCTGAGCTATATAGATTGCCAAATCGTTGAGGTCAGAGGTGATGTCTTTAATTGAATAATATAGATACATGCCTGTGGTCCCAGCACTCAGGTCTGTGGCAGGAGGATTGTTGTGAGTTCAAGACCAGCCTGGGTTACAGAGTGAGCTCAAGGGTGGCCTGAGCTATCTAGTGAGACTCTGTCTCAAAAAATAAAATAAAATAAAATAAAATGGATTTCATGTCTCTGGTGTGGTTTGTGTAATTGTTCTATTTCCATGGCCCACCTTGTGCAGTTGGTACTACTAGTTTTATTTGTAAATATGCTGGGATGGCAAGAAGCTTGGTGTACAGCACTAGGAGAGCTTTGACACAGGTCTCCCATACACCCCACTCATGGCTTGCCCACACCTTCCCATGCCCACATAAAGGCCAGCTAAAGAGGAAGACCAACTGTGGGGCTGGTCCATCTGTAGTTACTTATATCATCTCCGAAGAAAACAAGTGAGTTACACTAATAACTCTGGTTAAAAAATCAGCGTTGGTCTCTAAACTTCGGCTTATATTCCTAAGTACACTTGGTGTGGGTTTTTATTTTTCAGTACTGTACTGAACCCAGAACTTCATACTTGCTAGGCAAGCACTCCACCATGGAGCTACACCCACAGCTCATTTTATTTAATTTATTTTGAGACACGATCTCATTATGCAGTGCAGGTTGGCCTTCACTCACTGTGAATCCTACACCGACCTTTTACTCTTAGTGATCTTCCTGCCTCAGCCCCTCAAATGTTGGGATTATAGGCATGCACTGCCACACCTGGCTTTTGCTTTGAGATAGTCTCAAGTAGTCTAGTCTGGCTTCAACTTTGCAGTCCTCCTGTTCAGCCTCACAGAATGCTGAGATTGCAGGCGGTGTACCACCATGCCAACCCATGTGATTCCAGATTGTTATAGTGTAAATGTCCATGTAGACCTTTGGTGCAGATTTACTTGCATGCAGAAGTACCTGGTGAACTCATTTTATAAGGTACATTAGTATGATGTCACATTAGAACTGAAAAGAATTTTTATCCACATTTGTCCAGCTTTTGTCACTGGTTTTAAATTTTCCAGTATATGTTTGTTTCTTTATTTATTCATTTTGTGGCTGGCTCAGCCTGCCCTGGTGGTGGCGCTGGCGCAGCATGTGGTGCCGGGGATCGAACTGCAGTCCCCGCAGTTGCCTGAGCCCTCCTAAGCAGGCGCTTTAGACCACTGAACCATCTCACCGGCCCCTCCAGTATATGTTTAAGATACAGAAAATACTCGGTAGCTCTGAACTCTTGAAAGTTTATGCTGGATAAGAAGAATGTACGTTTCCCTGTTCTGCAGTTACCTTCTTTCAGAGGAGTAGGAAGGATGGAGCAGAGGTTATATGGGTAATGTTTCCGAGATTGAGTCAGCTTTGCAAAATGGGATCACCTGAACATCACAGAGCATCCCACTGAGTGAGGCCTGAGGCAGGCAGAAGTGAGGAGGGAGAGTGTTGCTCTGTGAGGAGGCTCCGGGCTCCTGTAGGACGACAGCTGGCAGCACTGTTTTGTTACTGCATTTGGCTGCTGTTGTTTACACAAAATCAGATTATAAAACCAGGTTGGGGTTAAGTCCCTGCTTTTTCCTTTGTGTTTATTGTGTGGTGGGGGAGAGGGGGATTAAGCATGCAAGCCTGGGAGCATGTAACTGAGCAGCTTTTATTAGGAGAAAGCCTGCTGTACATTCTTTCACACCCCTGATGTAGGAAGAAAAAACTCCCCCTTCTTGGGGAAACATTATTCTGCCTTCAAGGCTGGGAACACTTTGATTTTTTTAGCTTTAATTGTATTTGTAAAGACATAGTCTAATGACAAACTAAGAGTACTTGACATGGACAATTTTTTGTGAAGCCACCATTTCCGATATGGTAGAGAATGGTGGAATGTGGAAGTAGAGGTAGAAAAGAGGGCTGAAGGTAAATGGAGGGAATTTCTAGGGTGGAAAAACCTCTCTAGTGTAGTAGAAATGCAGGTGTTCTGTCCTTTGCCCTGTTTTTTGTCTTTTTGAGGTAGAGGTCTCGCTATGTGGTTCAGGCTGGCCTTGAGCTCACTTTTGTAGCCAGGCTGGTCTCGAACCATCACTGATCCTCCTGCCTCAGCCTCCCAAGTGCTGGGATTACAGGCATGTGCCACCACACCCAGCTTGCCCTGTTTTTGTTATATGCCTGTAAGACAGCAGTTTTTGTATGCCTCTCAGAGGTTGGGAAGACCCAGTCTTCTCTAACTTCATGTGCATTCTGTGCTGATGGAGGTAAGTACCTTGGAGAGATTACCCTCAGTTCTCCAGAGGAGAATTAGAGTTTCAGATGTGAATTCTAGAGGAGCTTGGTGGTATCTGTCAGAGGCAGGCCCCTGGGAAGTGTCAGTCAGGGTGATAAATGGGTAGTCAGCTGTGATAGCCAGCCCCAGGCTGGGGTTGCTACGGGAGCCAAGGAACTCTCAGAGCCCTGTGTGACTAACCTAGTTTAGCAGCAGCGCCTGTAGGCTCCAGCCTGAGGAAGGTGTCTCAGCTAGGCGGCACCTGGCCAGAGCGTTGCTGAAGCTCCAGTTCAGCTGGAGCCATTGTAGTTCTGTTTCTCCTCACCCCCTACACTGGGGCAGAGGAGAGAGGAAAGAAACCATTCCTGCCAGTCCCTGCAGAGCTATTACTGCTTCTGCTCATGTTCTGTGCCTGGCTTGAAGAGGCAGTGTATGTATCCCCCTTCTCCCCAAAGCCAGCGCAGGTTGCCTGTGTGGCCATGCTCTGGCTGGGCAGGTGGCTCTGTGTTCCCTCCAATGGTAAGGCCATCTTGACCCGTTTGAGATCTTCACACCTCCCTTCCACAGGCCTCTATGTACTCTGTCCAGAGTGTGTCAGTGGGCAGGCCATGCAGCCAGCCTATGCCATTGTTTTGCAGGGCAGGGCAACAGGTAACCTGCCCTGGTCTACCCAGGTCTGTGGTTTCCTCTAGGCTCCTTCTCATTGTTCACTTTATCTAACGGGAATGCGTGACAGGGGAGGTGCTTTGTTGAGTTCTTGTAGAGGTCTTTGGGATGCATCAGGGCGAACATGGAAGACTAAAGGTGGAAATCTATGATCTGAGGCCAGACACAGCCACTGAGAGTTGCTCCCTGTCTTAAGATACTTTGGGATGCTTCTGGTGGGATCCCTGGGTGTCTATCAGAGCTCAGGCTGTGTGCTTCTGTCTTACTTTTTTCTCAAAAAAAATACCTCACCCCAAGTATTAATGGGAACAAGGTGTTATGGTTTATATCTAGTTGTCCCTCCAAAGCCTCATGCAATCATGGGGCGGGGACTTCTAGAGTTTGAGACTTGACTCATGATCCACTGGAATTTTGTGTTTTAGTACCAATGAGATTAGCAGTCTGAGTACTGCTTGGATTATGGGTGTGGCCTGAGGTGGATAGGCTGAGGCTGAGAGGCTGAATGTAGTATAAAGAGAGACAGAGAGACAGACTTTCTCTGTTGCTCTCTGCTCCCCTGGTTGTTTGGTTGCCTCTGTCACCATATTGTTGCTGTTCTGCCACCATGAACTGCTGCTCTCTGCCATGTGCCTCTCTGCCTTGGAGCCAGCCTAGTGTGGACTGAAACCTCCAGTAACTGTGAGCTGAATAAACCATTCCTCCCTTCGTTTTGGGTGTTGGGTATTTGTCCTAGCGACGAGAGAAGAGTAACAAAGACACAAGGTTTATTTAGCTCACAGTTTGTACAGGTGACTGGCTCTGATCAGGGGACATGGCAGATGGCATTGCAGACAAGTAGTTCATGGTGGGCAGAAGACAGAAAAGTAAAGGGACAAGAGGCCTCTCTTTCTGTCTCTTATGTTGTATCCAGACTACTGGGATTAGGGTGGTTCTAGACCAATACCTGGACAGCAATCACACCTGTAATCCCAGCACTCTTAATCCTAATTGCACCGTGAATCAGTCGCATATTCTGAGATCCAGTCACCTCTTAAAAGCTCCACCTATGACTGCATGATGCTTTGAGGGACATCCAGGCACAACCATATAGTCTCCCCCAGGACTGACCTGTGATTTAGGGCAGCTGCTACCTGCCCTACCAGGTAGTTTCACATTTTCCTCCTTAGGATGGGTGATGCTCCTGGGCCAACCAGTGGGCTGGCATCAAGGGCCCAGGGCTCAGCCTGGAGTGGCATCCCTGTGTTAGTGGCCTGTCATGGCTGCTATGGTGCAGGTTTATTTCCAGCCATTCTGTGGAGGAAATCAAAGTAAAAAGGCTCTCAACATACTAGAGATGGCTTTTGAACCTAGAAGTTATTTTGGGGCCAGTACCCTCAATTCTATAAATAAAAACCAAAACAGCACTAAAATAAGAATTGCAGCACAGTGTTTGGATCCACTGTGCGTGACTGGCTGGCCCTTGTTCTGAGCATTGTCTGAGGACCTTAGTCCAGGGCAGGCCTGTGTGAGCACATGGAATCCAGCATCCATCCATCCATCCATCCATCCATCCATCCATCCATCCATCCTTCAATCCTTCAGTGCAGTACTCACTCAGCTGTAACCTCACCAAGACTATGGTATAAGCGATTATAAATAGGCAGGCTCAGGGCCTTGCTAGCAGGGCTGTGCTTGAGAATAGCAGCTTTGTTGTCTTAGATTTCCAGGCCTGCCCTTAGGGATAAGTCAGTGGGGGCTGGGCTCCCTTTTCTTTCCCTTGGAAAATGGAGTTGGTGGTACTGCTCTCCCCAGCCTCACGAGACCCACACGGAGGCTGATGTATAGTGGGAGAGGCTGCTGCTCTCCTCAACACTGAGCCCCCCAAAGGAGTGTATTTGTCTCATCCCCACAACCAAAAGTTGTTCGCCAGGCACCTCTCAGGCCCTGCTTGGATCTGCAAAGGGAAACTGTGGGTCTCTGAGTCCTCTTTGTGACTGCAACCCTGTGTGGCCTCTAAGAGCTCTTCGCTCATGCAGAGTGCTGCTAGGGCCTCAGCTGGGACTTGGCTGGGAGAGCTTGGTGGCACTTGGAACTTGTTCTACGTGGCTCTGTGAGAACCTCTGCCCAGGCTCAGTCTGTGGTGAAGTTATATTCTCTCTCTCTCTCTGTCTCTCCCTCTCTCCCCCCCCCCCCCCCCCCTCTGTGAGAAAATGTCTCTTCACACAGGCAGAGAAAGACCACCCTTAATTAAAGTGATAGGAAACTTGTTATTACTCAAGAGATAATTACAGAGCTTGTGAACCATGTGGAATAGCGGATGCTTCCTGAAAATCGCTCCTTAAAAATGTGTGTGTGTACCTCCTAGGCTCTAGCACCTTGGCCTGAGAACAGTGATGCACTACAGGCTGAACAGGGTCACCCATGGCGTAACTATGTGCATGTGTTACTTTTACATTTCCCCACTTTCAATATGAATTCAAGAAAAAGAAAATATTCTTGAAAAATTTGCCCTGGAACTTCTAATAAACAATTCTCTGAGCCAGTGGTGGCAAACCTATAGCCCTCATGCTGCCGCAGGCTGTGTGTATCCTTGAAAGCTCTAGGAGGTTCGCTGTCATTGCGCGCAACCGTTACAGACCTGGAGCAAGTAGAGAGGGAGGCAGGTAAGGTGTCCCCAACCAGCACAGCTAGGCCTCACAGGCATCCTGTGTGCTTCCAAAGAGGGTCTTGTTCTGCCTGGAAGCCCCAATTCTCAAAGGCCAGGCCTCATTTACCCACCCTAGCAGCAACTGTCACACTCCCTTTGCCACTTATGAGGTCTTCAGTTGAAGAATGAGGATGAGTTTAAAAAAAAGTCAAAGTTCTTCTGAAGGTTGACATAGTATTACATGTCTGCCAGTGGGATATTGGTGTGGGTTTTTAACATTTTTAAGCAAATCATGCTAATCCTTAATTAATGAGAATCCTTAATCGAGTAGACTTTTTTTGTGTGTGTGAGAGGCCCTTAGATTTTAGAATCACATAGTAAAGTTGCATAAGTGGCAGTTAGGACGTGTGTGTGTGTGTGTGTGTGTGTGTGTGTGTGTGTGTGTGTGTGTATGTTGATACAGGATCTTGGCATATAGCCCAGACTAGCCTTGAACTTGCTATGTAGCCCAAGTGAGTCTCCTACTCCAAATATTTCTGCCTCAGCCTACTGTGGAATTTTATAAAAGAATGGCTTAATTGGCCTCCGCCATGTTATTTCCATATCAGTTTTTTATTATTTTAGAATAAAAATCCACAATCATTGTTGAACCTAATTAATGCTGAGAGAAGGCTGATGCAGGGCTGAGCTGATCTATTTAGAAATATTTCAATAATTTGCAACCAGCATGACTTCGTGTAAGGAGGTCATGTGGAATTGATGGCAGAGTTAAGCAAGGGCCCTGAGGACACTGTTGGTTGAGATGCCACTGTCCTCCCCTCCCCCCATGTTAGGTAGTACGCTAGAATTTTGCCTTTTGGTCTCCTTTTTGAGGACAAAGCCAGGGATTGTTCAGAAGAAGCCAGAATTCTGCTATAGAACTCAGAGCTAGAGGCAGTGGGCACAGGAAACAGGGAAGCCGTGGGGCCTGTTGCTGTGGCTACAGCAATAGGGCAAAGAAAGAGCTCCCTGAGCAGATGCCCGCAGCCAGCCTTCTGCCTGTGCGCCAAGCCTCTCTGCTCCAGCCAGGTGCGCACTCCCCTGAGCTCAAGTCACTCCCCTGTTGGCCTGCGTTGGTTGAAAGCAACTAAGAAGAAGCTTAAACAGTTATTTCCTGACCAGCTGTCCACAGAAGTAGCTTCTATGATTGCATGCTAATAATGGTTTGTGGCCTTCTGAGTCAGTAAGAGGAATGAGCAAAATCAGTTAAGTAACTGAAAAGAATCCCCGAGTAGTCCCCTGGGTCGTGCCACTGCCAACCTTGGGTCGAGGCTCCCGTCAGCAGCACTCAGCACGTGGGTGCTGTTTGACTGCAGCCAGGCTGTAGCTTGGCTTCTGTTTCAGTCTGTCCACTGACAGTGTGGTGGTGGTGGTGGTACAGAGCTTAGAGAGCTGAGATAGGAGGATCGCCACAAGTTTGAGACCTGCCTAGGCTACGTAGTGAACCCAAGGCCAGCCTGGACTACATAGCGAGACACTGTATAAAAAAAAAATCAAAAATTTTCATTCATTAATATAAATGGTTGCCTCTGTGTTATAAATCTAATCTCTCTGGTCTGAGAGGTGCTGTAAACAGATCCTCCTTGACAGAATCCTACCTAAAATTCCATGAGATTCTCTCACACCCGCACCTTCCTTTAAACTGAAAAGTTGTGGAAAAAAGAGATCATCTTAAAGATGGTTTATATAATCTATTTTTTTTTTTAGACAACATCTCACTTTGTTATTCAGGCTGTTAAACTCACCATGAACTCACCATGTAGCCCAGGCTGGTGTTATACTCAAGACTGATCCTCCTGAGGCGATCCTCCTGCCTCAGTCTCCTGGGTGCTGGGATTATAGGCTTGCCCATGCCTGGCTGAAATGGTTATAATGTTTAAAATACTACTTTTTACACGTCTTTCCAAGGCAAATGTAAGAGTTACTTCAAGTTTATAAAAATATATTGCAGACATTGTGGTTGTGTTTTAATTTATTTATTTATTTATTTATTTATTTTGCTTGTTGTGTTTGTTTGTTTATTTATTTATTTATTTTGTGGCTGGCTCAGCCTGCCCTGGTGGTGGGGCTGGCGCAGCATGTGGTGCCGGGGATTGAACTGCAGTCTCTGCAGTTGCCTGAGCTTTCCTAAGTAGGTGCTTTAGACCACTGAACCATCTCGCCGGCCCCTGTTTTAATTTAAAAGATGTAGGAAAAATAAAAATATCTAGAGACCAGCTTCTATGCAAAATAGCAGTGCCAGAGCTCAGTGTGCGAGGGAGGATCTATGCTGATGGTTGCACAGGGAGAGAGAACTGATCAGCTGGCATGTGAGGCCTGTGCTTCGAAGAGGATCCGAGGAAGCCCCTAGTGGCTGTCATTTGAATGACTCCTGAGAGCTGCTGGTAGCTTGAATCCTGGGAGTGAGTGGCACGAGAGGCAACAGGCATTTGTGTGATTGGAACTAAGGTACCAGAGTCTAACCTGGTAGCTGCCTGGGGTGAGCAGAACAGAGGTGCTCACAGGGCCCTCCTGCCACCCATGTCAGCGGTGCCTGGAGAGTTGCTTGTCATTTCTTGCTGAGCTCTTGGTCAGGGCTGGGAGCAAGGGGCTCCCCAACAGGCCTCTCTCGTGCTGGGGCCCAAGGGGGAGTTGAGTCCATTTTGCTAGTGTGAGACAGGCCTGCCCCAGCTTCCAAGAGGCCATATTCAAGAAGATCTGTGCCAGATTGGGGGATTTCACTACCAAGGAAGGATTTTGAGCGTATTCTGTCATAGGCTGTGGCCACAAAGACTAGTTCACTCAGCTGTGGATGGTGATGATAGATCTTGAGCAGGGAGACGTCTTTTCATGGGAAGCCTGGAGGAGAAGGACAAGTCTGGGGAGATCTGGGAGTGTCCCAGGTTCCTGTCAGAGAAACGGTAGAGAGCCAGGAGGGTGCTAGCAGGCCTCTGGTGCCAGGGCTAGGCTGCTGGTGGTGTCCAAGTCAACAGCAAGGAAGGGTTTTCCTATTCCAGGAAACATTGGGAGAAAGCTTCAGTGGAGTCCCTAGAAGAAGACAAGGACTTCTTACAGTTCTTGTTTCCTTACCATTGTCCATCCCGCTGAGGGTTTGCAGGGAGCGGCTGGCTGCTGCCATGTAGGAGAGCTGGAATTGCCTTGTCCAGACCCCATCTCTGTGGCTTGTTCCTCAGATGTGCTTTAATGCCTTGGTGTCAGGACTGACGACAGATATTTCTATGCAGTGTAAGTAGGGCAGACAGATAGTAAGACAGTCTCAGTAGATAGAGCTGACATCTATAATTGGATCTTCTCATCCTTGACATTCGAAATGAGAAAAATCATCCTTTTGGATTTACATGTCAAGGCACTCCCAGTAGAGTAGGCTGGGAATAAAGTACTGTTTTGGGTGCCTGGTAATCTTTTAATTATGAAATAAGCTTTTTGATTCTAATCTTCCAAAATGTATGGTACAGATCCAAGAAAACAGCCTTTCTAAATTTCACTTCCTGCCTTCTCCCTCAGATGAAATGTGTTTCTACGTCTACCCCATATTTTGCAATCTGAAGATGTCCTTCCTTTTGTCTCAGTTCCACGATGCCTATAAAAAAGGCAGCTTATCTTGGATTTGGTCCCGACCTGGTCCACTCCCTTGGTCTCGGGACCATTCTCAGTAGACTTGGTCTTTTTGCTCTGTGTGTGTGTGTGTGTTTGTATTCCTGCAGATCAGTCCTAGGGCCTTGCATGTGTTGGGCATCCATTCTGCCAATGAGTGATGTTCCCTGCTGGGCTGAAGGACTTCATGTAACATTCCTGCCATTGCTTCATCCATAGCTACCTTCACTTCCCACTACACATGTACACATGCTAAGCAAAACATGGGCACTGATAGATGGTGTTGTTTTGTTCTTTTGTGGCATCTGGAACAGCTTGTATAATGAAGACAGAAACTTGCTTCGAGTTAGAGAGAAGGAAAGACGCAACCAGGAAGCTCACCAAGAGCAACAGGAGTTTCCTGAAGAGATGCCACTTTTTGGAGAGCCCTACAAGGTATGTACTGTGTTCTCCATAGCCCAGCTGATCTCTCGTGGTGCCAAACCCTGATAAAATGATGGATGCAAGGAGTTCAAATGAGGGTCACAATTGAAAAAAATTCACCCTCAAGAATGTTTTTGAAATAAATCTGAAAATTCTTTGAATATTGTCATGATCACTAAAATCAGTGGTTTTCTTTTCTCACTTAGTTTATAATTAGTAGCATGTGTCTGTGACAGGCTCCTCAATAGGGAAATGAGCTAAAACTCTGTAATTAGGTTCTGTAGGTTACCTATGGAATTGAGCCTTTCATTCCTTAGTGGCATTGCATAACAGCTCATTCACTGATTCCTCTCCATAGATGTTTTTATTTAGTGCCTGACTGTTGCCTTTTCAATTTCCCAGACAGCAAAAGGTGATGAACTATCTAGCCGATTACAGAACATGCTGGGGAACTATGAAGAAATGAAGGAGTTCCTGAGCATCACTTCCTGCTCTCAGTGCCCAGATGCTATGGACAGTCGGTTGGGAAAGCCAAGATACCCTTTGCTTCCCGAGCGTGCAAGTGGCATTTCATCCAGCACCTTCCAGACTGGAATCCACCACCAGCCCCTCCACACCCCGTTCCCCAGGCCTCTGCCTGTGGGTAGCAGCAGCCACCACCCAAAAATGGTACAGCCGAGAAAGGGCCCCATGCCAGGCTCCCGCACCAAGGTCTGCGGCCCACCAGACACACAACACCTGACTCAGGATTGCCTCACTCAGGAGGGTTCCAGCTCCAGTCAGCACAAAAGGGGAGACCGCAAGGCTGAAAGAGACCCCAGTTCCTCTGGGACAGGTACCGCCCCGGCCAGCGAACTGTCTCCTTTCCTTTCCTCTCTGCCCTCCCCGGTGCCGCCCCTGTCACCAGTACATTCCTCTCAGCTGGCTCTCCCTGGGACACAAGGAGTCAGCAAGGTGCAGGGCGCTGGTAGCAGTGGTAAAGGCTGCTGCCCAGCCAGGTCTCCCAAGGACCCGGTGATGAAGGCCCGTGACAAAGAGGCTCCCCCAGACAGTATGTCAGCAGTGGCCAGCCATGGGGTCAGCCCCCAGCCACCGCCTCAGACATTTCCACCTCCTCCACTGCCCTCCAAAAGTGGGGCCCTGCAGCAGAAGCCCACAGCCTATGTGCGGCCCATGGATGGGCAGGATCAGGCCCCCAGTGAGTCTCCAGAACTGAAGCTGCAGATCTTTGAGAGGGGGGACTCAAAGGTGCCCCCAGAGACCCGGCTCACCAAGCTGAAGATGCCACCCCTGCCTGCAGAGGTGAGTGGGCTCTCACCTGGGCAGCCCCAACGTGAAGACCTGGGAAGATGGGTCTCTGGGAGTGAGGGTGGGATGGGGCATCCCTTTGGGTTTAGGAACTTTTAGGGTAGGTTGTTTTCTTGTTTGATTGGTTGATTGGTGTTTATGAAGAGTGTGTTTTTTGAGGCAGCATCTCACTGTACAGTTCAGAGTGGTCATGAACTCACTGTGTAACCCAGGCTAGTCTCAACCTTGAGGTGATACTCCTTCCTGAGCCTCCTGGGTGCTGGGTTTGCAAGCGTGTGCCACCTTGCCTGCTTTGGGAATTTGTTAGCCCATGGAAAACTCAGGCCTGAGGTAGATCAGTGATGTTAAATGTTGAAATGCAATTGGTAGGAAGGTTTAAAAACTTTTTTTTATCTCTCTGTATTTAATACCCAGTAAAATACAGATCCAGAGAGCACCATATGCATTTGTACGTTTTACCCACAACCAAGTCAAGGCAGGGAAGGCAGGGAACGTTTCCCTGGAGCAAAGTTCTAGGAAGGTTTTGGCTTTTTTGTTTATTTGGAGGGAACATGGACTTTTTTAATCAGTGTAAAGAGAAGCAATTTTGGCTAATACTTCCTCAGCCTCAGTGAGTCCTAAGCCATAAGAAAGTAAAATTAAGATGTCAAAATGTTGAAGAAAAAAATCTTTATTTTTAGAACAATTTTTCCTGTGAATTATAAAGAACTTTGAAACAAAGGTTCTGTTTTAATATTTTTTGTTTACTACTTAAGAAGAGTGGGTGTATGGTGACATTTTTTTGCACATGAGTCACAAGTACAACACAGAATGTTACTTAACTGGGGGGTTTAAAAGTACCAAAAATACTGTATTTTTTAAACCAAAGAAGTGTTCCTTTTCCGTTCCTAAGTGTTGTGTTGAAAGAAGAGAAGCAAAACTCTATCCTATAAGTGAAATTATGCTAGTCTCAGTTACTCTAAAATTGAGATTAGTAGTAAAATTGCAAAATTAAATATCTGAATTTAATTTAATCAGTCTTTTTTGGCGTTTTGAGATGGTATCTCACTGCATAGTCCAGCGCAGTCTTGAACTGATAGCAGTCCTATTTCCTCAGCCCCACGTGCTGAGATTATAGGTCAGTGCTACTGTGCTGCTTAAAGTGAACTTTCAGTGTGCCTATTAATATGCAGTCTTCGATTTAGTTAGCTGTTATAAGTGTTCTGTTTTGCATTGCCTTTGCTCAAAGACATTTGTGCCACCTGGATTTTACTGAACACCAGGAGATAAAATATGTAAAGGTTAATAAAGATTGCTGAATCTTAGCTGGAAAGAGAATGTAGGTGTTCAGTGAGGAAAATCTACCCCTCTGTAGTGTCTGTCAACGTGGGCCTAAAAGAGGGACATTGGGATTTTGTCCT
>PVKN010012643.1:0-20599 GCA_004027915.1 Capromys pilorides
GCTAGACCAAGAGACAGGAATAACATGGCTGAGTACAATAACCAAAGAACAGATCAGAGCTCTCTACAACATGTCTCCTGAAAGAGAAGGAAGCTCTGATCCTGGTGGCTGCCAGCCTGGGAAAACCTAGGACAAGAGCTCAGAAGGCACAGCCTCTACTGACTGTTTAAATGAGATGCAAGGGCCAGGGAGGTAGCTCAGCAGCCTAAGTACCTGCCTGGTAAGCGCAAGGACCCAGGTTTGATCCCCAGCACCACATACTATGCTGACCTGTGCTGAGGAGGCTGAGACAGGAGGATTACCACAAGTCTGAGCTACATAGCAAAACCTTGTAGCAAATAAGTAAATACATGATAAATAAATGAATAAACTACCATACGAGCAATAGTGCTGCCTTGAATTCCTCAGCATACGTCACAAGCTGAGATTTTGTGCGCTTCTCCCACCACTGTTTTCCCCACCATACTTTTCAAGAGCCCTTGGAAATGCTCAATCTGAGAGGCTGTCTCAGAGCTGCCCGCCTCTTATCTGAATTAACAAATCACTTTCCTCATAATTCCATAATACATTGTTCATATTTCTTTCACAACATTGACCTTAAATTGTATTTCATAAGACTGTGTTTGTCTATGTCTTCAACAAGATTATAGATGCCCAGCAGGGAAAAATTGCTTTATCCACATTTACAATATATAGTCCTACCTACTGAGCAGTTGATAAATGCCCATTGAATGGAATACCAATTCTCAAAGGGTTACAATAGGTTCATAAGTACAAAGCAGATAGAAAAAATAGAAATGAACATGTGGGTGAGACTGGAAGAGGTGTGCCTGAAGGAAGGAGAGCAGGGAGGGGCTGAGCAGTGTGAACCCCAAGTCCCAGCATGAACCTGACTGACTTCCAAGAGTGAAAAGCTAAGTGCCTTTCCTTCCTCATCCTTCCTCCCTCACCTCAATGCAGGACAAAAGCAGTAGAGCTGAGTAGCTAGAAGCAAGGCTCTCGAGACAGACTCTGGCTATGTGCCCTACCTTGGCTGCTTGATAGCTGCGTGGCTTGGACTGGCCATTTCACCTCTCGGGCCCCAGTTTCTTCATGTATAAAAGTATGGATAAAATAAGTCATCCAACTAGATTATGTAATAGCTAAATGAGTTAATCTATGTAAGACTTTTATAAGGTGCCTAAAACTAAACCCAACGCTTACGATGATTAATGCTTACATAGGCCAATAAGGTTAGTAGGATGTTTTATCCTTACTTTGCAAATGACAATCTATGACACAAAGGGATTACCCTAATGTGAGCACTGGAGAGCAAATACAATACAAGGGTGCTTAGGCTATTCTAACACTAAAAAGGCCACACACTCCTCAAACATAACAAACTAAGTTCAGCCCACAACAAACCACCATACCAGCACTTCCCCCTGAAAAACTGGAATCGCCACAAGGCTCAGAATAATAACGACTTTGGTTTTTTTGCAATTCATAACTATCTGCAAAACACCTTGACATGTGATATTCACCGCACCCCTATGAAAGCACTACAGCGTGCTCACCTGCAAGCTCTCCAGATGAGCAACCTTAGGACCCAAGACCTCCTGAGGGGGAGTGGCTGGCTCCAAAGCTTCCCACCCTCACCTTCCCAGAGCTCTTCCATTGGACAGAGCACCCTGCAGCTCAGAGGTTTATAACAGGGTTTCAGGCAGCAGCTCCACACCCTTATCTTTCTCATATCCTCTCCAGGAGAGGAACAACCTGTCCTCCAGATGAATATCTCCCACCATTGCTCACAGCCTACGCCAGCTGTTGGTGTTAAGACAGAAAGTTAGGTGTCAGCAGGCCTAGCCACAGAGCTATGGGCTACAAGGAAACAAAGAAGAGGCCTTTTTTCCCTTCGTTCCTTAAGCATTGTTATAAATAAAATCCAAACAAGCTTATGGTTTCAAACTTTAGCCCAAGAGGAGGTAACCTGCTCTAGGCATGCTGACAAGGTCCAGGGCCCACACAAAGTTTAGAGCATGGGCGAGGGGGTGGGAAAAGCTCAAGGATTCAAACTAATTAAATACTCCAATTAAGGAGTTAACAGGAACTTTTTCCCTCTGAAACTAGTCAGCACAGCCCATGTTCCTTATAAAGGAGCAGTGATCTCAAAGGAAGGAAATGTTAATCCTTAACAGACCCAGTTCATTATAAAAATGTAGTCTGAGACCTTATTTATTTGTGGGACTGGGGGTTCAAACTCACAACCTTGTACTTGCCAGGCAGGCACTTTTGCCATGGAGCTATCTCCCCAGCCCCCCTGAGACCCTATTTAGTGCCACAACCAACAAAAAAATTGAAATCACACACTGAGATCTGCTCAGGTGTCAGCTGTTTAAAATTACAGCTCCGGGAACAAGGAGATAGCTCAGTGGAATAAGTGCTTGCCTGAACAGTGCAAAGTCCTGAGTTTGAACCCTGGTACTATGAAATAAATGAATGAATGAATGAATGAATGAATGAATGAATGAATGAATGAATGAATTACTGCTCCTGTGAGCTGAGTTTCCAGAGACTGCTCATTCCTGGGAACGTAAAGTGAAGCCACTTTTTCAGAGGGTAGTTTGGTCTGTGGAATGCAAAAGCCTTGAAACTATTACTTTTCTTTGATCACTATAATTCTGCTTCTAGATATTTATCTTAAGGACTAGGTATGAGGGTATATGTTTAACAATAGTCCTATTATACTATTCTCTTATATGTAAAAGAAAGTCAGGGGTGATGGCTCACGCTTGTAATCCCAGCCCTTAGGAGGCTGAGGCAGGAGGATCTTTGGGAGTTCAAGGCCAGCCTGGACTACAAAGTGAGCTGAAGGCCAGCCTGAACTGTATAGTGAGACCCTGTCTCAAAAAGACAAATAAAATGAAATAAAATAATAAAATCTAGAAAAAAAAAAAGAAAAGAGGCAGCCGGAATTGCAAATGCGGATAACTAAATAAATACCACCCCAGTTCAGCAGAATTATTTGCTACCATTAAGAATGACATAAAAGTTGAAGACTGTTTAGTGATTTGTAAATATTTTCCTATTTATGTGAAAAGTAAAATAAACTGTAGACTGAACAAGCAAACATAAAATAATCACCATATTATAGAAAAACGTAAGTCTACTGGGCCCTTCAGTAAAGTGATTAAAAGCGCGGGCTGCAGAGCCACAAGGCTCAGGTCTGACTCTGCAGTCTTGCCCTGGTTGCGTGACCCTGGGCAACCACATAACCTTTTTATGCCTTGTTTCCCTTATCTGGGTAAGGAAATATCAGAGAAATCTACCTCACCGATGCTAAAAGGATTGAACGAGTTCGCCCCTGTAGCATAACAAAATGTGTATGATAAGGTGCTCTTTCAAGCACGTATGGTGCTTTTAATAAGAATAAAAGATTGCCTAATTAAAAATAAAGAACACTAGAATATACTGCTTGAGAAAAAAAGACACAAAATAAAAGCCCAGGCTAAAATACAAAATATTTCTGATGTACTAAGAAGCCAAGGAAGCTGCCATCCAGTTTGAGAGCCAGGACTGAGAACCAAGATGACAACAGCTAAATTTAAGTGGCTACTTAGCTGCACCATGGTGCTCAGCTGTGGGCTAAGCCAGTTAAGCATGGCTGCGAAGGCACTTTTTAGATGTGGGTAAAGTTTACACCAGCAGTCTTGGAATAAAGTAGATTATATTACCTGCTTCAAAGTGGGTGACCACACCCAGCAAGTTCCTGGTCTGACAAGCAAAGTCTGAAGCCCTCAGCACAGGAAGGAATCTGCCTCCTGACTGTCTTCAGACTTAGGACTGCAAAGTGATCTTCTGCCGGCACTGCCCACCGCTGGCTGGCCCCGCTGGTCTCACGCTTGCCAGGCCCCACAACAGTCTGGGGCAACTCCTCAAAATTCCTTATAACAAACTCTGATCTTCTCTTCATGTATATCTAGGTAACTCCTGGTTCTGTTTCTCTGGTGAACTCTGCTAGTTCACAGGCCAGGTGAGGAGAAACGAAGTGATTTGGAGGAAATGTTCTCAGACTCCAACACAGCCCTCTCCACCCCAGATCCTTGCAGGGTGATGAGCTGCGAGCCTGTGTACTTTTTAGTGCCTGTTCCTAGACTCTGGGCCCTGCTTTTACCCTCCTCCCTCCCCACATCCTCTTTGCTGCGGGCAGGGACAGTAATTATGCAGCAAAATCTCAGCTGAGGCCTGTTTGCACTTGAAAGCACAGCCCTTGCTGAGGAGCAGAGCTGGCTCTTCCCCAGGGGAAGAGTTTCACCTCGTGAAAGGTGGGGCTTGGGTTGGCTTTCCAAGTGGGGTAGGCTCAAGACTGAAAGCACAAATGTGTGGGAGCTGATAAGAAAATGTTGAATATCTCAGACTTTGCCATTTTGACAATATAAAGGTCATTCCTACCTTAACAAGAGTCAGAGACGCAAGAAGGAAGCCCCCAACTTCTGGCTAGTGACATTAAAAGATGTTAAAATTGGCTGTATGTGTGACATCCACATAATGCCTCAGGCCACGGCATCCCTCCCTTGTAGAGCTGCCTTTAAGGTTCCGCCCTCCTGTGAGGCCAACCTCATTCATGATTGGGCCTCCTCAACATGACCTCCTGTCTATCCTTATTCCAAGAGGAGTGTATGTTGACAAAAATCCTTTACCCAGTGCCTGTGGGTATCCATGCGCCCCACCTCATCCACAGCCCAACATGGAGGCATATGCATAGAGCAAGAACCCTGGTAGGCCAGAAATGAAAAATCGTAGCTCCAGTCTATCTCTGTGCAAAACTATCAATGTGACTTGGACAAATCATCTCACTGCTTTAAAACTAAGGCCCTTCTTGTCAAACACCGTACAGGAATAATGACAGCCTTCAGCATGTGAGAAGTAGCGATATCAGTGCCTGAGACGTCCCTTTAACACGGCAGCTGCCACACAATCTATACACAACTATTAGGTGTTAGGCCTAAGGTGATCCTCAATCCCTTCATCTGCAAAAGAACCTGCCTTCTGTGACTGTTCTTGGGAGCCCAGCATGGCCACCGTCCAGCCTCCTAGACCTTGTCTGTGGCCAGCTACCAGTGAGAGCCACGACTCAGACCTAGTAGTCAGACCCACCCTGGGGGACAGTGACTTCTTCCTTGGCCACCACTGCCACTTCACCAACATACAATTTGAAAACGAAAGGCATACACAGATGCCACACATGTACATGCAGCAATGTTCCGCAGACTTTTCCATTTACAAAACCTGTAGAATGACTGAAAGGGCCAACTCGGGAATCGGAATGAAAACCAGGTCCATCGCATTCAGATGGGAGAACCACGCACCAGGCAGTCAACCAGCCTCTGCGAGTCCCATGGCACCTGTACGTGCTGTACCTAGAGAAAGGCTCTCTGCAAAGAGAGCATGGAACATGATTTCTTTCTGCTTCATTGACAACTAGCATTTCATTTGAAGTTGATCTGAAAATAATGGTTCCTAACATTAGCTTTATATTCCTATGACTCTAAAATAGTAATGGTATAAAGAAGTTAAAGGAAATCTGAGGTAAATGCTCTGAAGGAAAAATAAACATATATTTGCTAGTGAATAATCGCTCACTTATTTTTCTAATTTCAATTTATAGATTTTCCAAAATCCAGGATGTATGTTTTTACTTATTGATAATACTTCTTCAAAGACAGAATGAATGATCCATTTGATGATTAATCCTACATAACTGTCCCTATTTTAAATAGCAGTACCCTGCACTGTTTAAGAGTTCATCAGTTTACAATTCACTTTTAAAATCAGAATGTATTTTTAATCTCACAAAAAACATCTGCTGTATGTAAGCAAAGCTGGTCATTATTAATAGATAAGGAAACAGGCTCAGAGAGGTTGAGGAACTTATTAAGCCAGTAGCCAGTGACAGGTAGAACTGTGCTGGTCTCCACTACTGAGGAGAACGAATCTATGTGTTTTCTTATCTTCCCAAAACCAGCTGTATCAGGTAACCTGAAAAGAATGAACATATAAATTAACCATTGGCCAATGACCTCCAGAATGTTCCCAAAACTTTAATATTGGGCACCTCATCCTCTTCCAATTAAGAACTGCAGTAGCCCCACAGCCAACCCTCTACTTAACCTTTACATGCCCTTGGTGTTTCTTCATTGCTCAGAACACCCTGTCACCTGCCATCAACTTTTAATCCTCATAATTCCCTAGAAGTGCTTGAATGCAGAAGGACAGTAAAGCCGCTCAACCCAGTAAAGAACAGCACTTACTGGTTGGGAGAGTGAAAACCTGCCCAAAAGCAGTCAGCCTGACTTAGAGCTGCACTGCTGCTTTCTTCAGTTTGGTCCTGGACCCTCTTTTGACCTCAGAATCAGAGGTTTCCCAATCTGTATCCTTAAACAGAGATGAAGCCCAATATCACTTGTGGGACAGGTATGTGGGGACAGGCAAGAATTGGGTGTCACATCACCAGGTCCTCATGTTTCAGGAGAAAACTGTGCTATGTGAGAAATGGACAAGAATTCCATAGCAAGTTGTCACACATCTACTGCAAATAAGCCTTGTCCTCTACAGGAGGAGTAAGCTAAAAAGAATGAGTTAGCAAAGAGACAAGCATAGTGACAAAAGAATACTGGAGAAAGCGAAAAGATGTAGGAGAGAGCCCATCGGTGTGTGACATCAGGACGTATACCATGAAAGTGGTGACACTTGAGTTGTTCAGAGTAAGCAAGAGCATTTGCATGGAGGAGATGGAGGAAGCATCAGCGGCAGAGCAAAGGGCTTGCAGAGAGTGGCAAAGGCGGCATTAGCTGGGGAAATGTAAATTTCCATGCCAATTCACAACCCCGTGCTGTACCAGGCAAGGTTAGTGGCTATTGAAACAAAAAAGAGAAACAACAGGCTCATACTCTTAACCAGAGATTACAAAAGCAAGGACATGGTGGAAAATGTGTTCCCACTGCATGTTAAGCAGCAAATCTTTTGGTTTTTTTGTTTTGTCTTGTTTTTGCTTTTGTTTTAATAAAAAAAATTGTATTTACTTAGAAGCACTCAAAATGTCAACAAAACAGTTGCAACTTTTGCAATTACAGAGTGGTATTCAGTTAACAGAACAACAATTATTTCGTATAAGCTGCATCAGAGACAACTAAGGATGAAAACCTACCATTCCATATATAACTAATTTTTGCTGTGCACCAACAAGAACCTGCTTTAAGTTTTGATGCCAATTTACAACCCCATGCTGTACCAGGCAAGGTTAGTGGCTACTGAAAATACCACCAGGACAGGGTTATCTAAAGACATATTCGGTAGTGTGTTAACTAGAAAAAAAGAAAAAACAACAACAACACTGTATAGTTTACAAACAGCCTTACATTTCAATTATTTTTTTCTTCAAAAGGAGTAAGCTGTGTATGGGGGGTTAAATGTTTTATAGATAAGAGCAAAAAACTGTGCTAGAATCAACTGATCATCCTCCTCATCCTCATCTTCTTCCTCCTCATCTTCCTCCTCTTCCTCCTCTTTCTTCTTTTACTTGCTTTTTTCAGCCTTGATGACTCTCTTTTTGCTGCATCAGGTTTTCCTTTAGCCCAGTGGGCAGCGATGTCCTTTTCATACTTTTGCTTCAGCATAGCAGCCTTCTCATATGGCTGCTTGTCATCTGTTGCAGTATTATTCCACATTTCTCCAAGTTTCTCTGCAACATCACCAATGGAGAAGCCAGGATGTTCTCCTCTGATTTTTGGGCGATACTCAGAACAGAAGGAGAAGAGGGACAAAGGAGCCCTCTTGGTCACATTGGGATCCTTGAATTTCTTTTTTGTTTCTCCTTTAGGAGGAATAGAAGTTTTCATTTCTCTTTCATAACAAGCCTTGTGTGCTTTTGCCAGGTCTTCAAATTTTCCTTTTTCTTTAGCAGACATGGTCTTCCACCTCTCTAAGAACTTCTTAGAAAGTTAGCGGAAGCATCTGGGTGCTTCTTCTTGTGCTCCTCTCCACAAGTTTGCACAAAAAATGCATATGATGACATCTTGCCTCTCAGCTTCTTAGGATCTCCTTTGCCTGCGTTTACCTTAGCAAGGTACAGAGTTGCCCAGTGCCTGTCTGGTTCTTACTTGCCCTGGTGTTGTCTCTATGGAGCTCAATGTACCGCCTAGGCAGCAAATCTTTTGTACCACCAGGGCATTGCAAAGTTTTAGGAATAGGGTCTGGTGAAGAAGGAAAAGAAATTCCCCACCTCCTCTGCTCCATAATAATTTTTTTTTTCCTTTTCAGTGGAAAGAAGTTGGAACCTTGTGATTTGCTTATTCTAGTTCTGCTTATGAGTTGAGCACCTAGATCTTGGATAGTCTAGGAGTCCCTGAAAACTGGCAAATTCCCACTTTCTTGCCTAAACCAAGGATGCTAATGAGCATGTTAGTCATGTGCCCCTGCCTGGATCAGAATTCAGAGAAACAGCAGGACCAACACAACCTGTTAGGTCAGGGATTAGACCTAGAAACCCTAACAGATCCTCTCAAAGTCACTAGAATATCTCAAGTATCTGCCTAATCCTTCCTGACAATTCTGGGCTGAACCTGAGCACTGGGCTTCTGGGATGTTCTGGCCAGGGCCTATATGCAATGCTTGGGCAGAAGACATTCCAGCTATAGTACAGAGAACATAAGAAAGCCTAGAACTGTTCACTATTTTTCTTTTTTACCAAGAACCACACCCCCAACACCGTTTTCCAATGAAGGTATGGGGGCAACAGGTATCAGCAGATTCTCTTCACATCCAAGCAGCTCCAAACAACAGCTTTCTGGTTTTCAGAATCACTCCAAAGCAGAGTGAGCAGAGGATGGAATTAGGACTCAACTTCTAATCAGTCACCCAGCCTCTCTCTCTGCCTTCCATATACCCATAAAATATAACTACTAAGTAAAGGCACTAACCTAGGACAACTCTTCACAAACTCTATAAACTAAATAGTCATACACTCAGCCCCAAATGCAGTCTAGTCTCTCCCTCCTCATCTTCCCCGTCGTAGCCCCACTCACACACTTCAGCCATTCTGCCTCCTAACACCAATGCACATACAACCCTTGGACCTCCACTTACAATTCCTAGAGCTGATCCCTCTAGCAGACACAATCCTTTCCCGAGTGACATGTAGACATAGGCTTTGGAAGCAAGCTGACCTAAGTTCAAATTCAGATCTATTACTTTCTAGGTATGTGAACTTTGGATACTTCACTTAGCCTCTCTGTGCCTTGATTTCATCATCAGTAAACTGGACGCCACAATACCTATCTTGCAGTTATCTCACGGACTAAGTACCTGGCTTGTTACTTCTCTAACGTTCCCTTTATTCCTAAACATGTCTAGAAGTTCAAGTCCCTTCACATAAAGCTTACCACATCACCCACAGAAGGAAGGTCTAATCTGTTAGCTATGTTCCTTTCACTTATGCAGCATTCTTCAAACACTTATAAGCTGCCATAGCAACCTCCTCCATCCTCTCTGGCACCCAAAACTTAGAGCCCTTACTCTCTGCCCTTCCCTGATCGAACTGGCCAACTCCCTAACCCACCTCAACCCCAGGACTCAAGTCAGTTCCTTTCCATGAGAACAATGACCACAATAAAGCTTCTGCTTGCCCTACTGAGGTGTGTGGCCCATCCAGGGTCTGTGTACCTAACATGCTGGACCATGCGCTACCCTTGCTAGTAGTTGTGACTAGCATCCTTAACGGGGCCTTCCCATTCAAGCTGTCATTCTCTTTCCCTTTAGTACATGGTGATGTACCAGTGAGCGTGCTAGGACGGTGGTCCCAGAGTCATGAGAGACTATATATCTTCCTGAAAAACTGCCCCCCAGAATGTGCTAGCAGAGTTTAGAATGATTCAGTCTCAATGACCATGGCTCATCTTGCCTGGAGGAAAAGTGTGATGTTTGTAAAGTACTGAAAGTCATTGTGAAATGAATAAGTAGTAACACACTGCAGTAGAGGAGACCATGGCCTGGAGTTTGGTCTAATCCCCTCATCCTTCACTGAGTAACTACTTCTCTGAACATTTCTGGGCGTCTAATCTACAAAATAGGCCTCCCTAGGGCATCCCTCTGTCCTGGAGATCAGACCAAATGAGAGAGATGGTGGTAACAATCAAATGCTAATTCCTTTTATCATTAACTTCTTGGAGGGGGTCTTCGAGGCTGCAAACTCCATGAGGGTAAACCTAGGACCTTAGCCCTATGTCTGAAATGTAGTAAGCGTTCCAATTTACAGGACACTTATTGGCTGGTCAACTACTTGGATCCCCTGTGTTTCCAGGGAAGTTGTAGGTGACTGTGTTAAGCCCCCTCCTTCTCAAGCTGGAAAATGCTACCTACGCAGAGCAGGTGGTAGAAAAGGTGTTAAATGTATTTTTGTTTTGATTTTAAAAGTGAGACCAAAAACAAAGAAATGAGGCTAGTTAGCTTTCTTGTATGTCATAAATTGGGCATGAAAGGTTAATTCCCAACAAAAAAAAGTTCTAAGTAATAGAACCAGAAAAACAACTTTGTAAAGAATATTCCTTAAAAGACAGACAATGTTCTTGAACGTTTGAACAAAAAGATAGAATTAGGTTCATGGAGAGAAGAGTATTCACCAGGAACCCCAGCCTGTGCTGAGCATTCCAAAACCCATTAAGGAAGAGGTTTCCCATAAGGGGATAGACCAGGTAGAGGCCCAGGTAGAGGCTCAAGGCTCCAGTGTGGTAGAAAAGGCCTGCTAATTGACCAAAACAGCCATAGGTCAGAAGGTAAAACAGAGAAGACAGGAGGTGGGGCTGGGTTGGGCTGAACCTTGAATGAATCAAGCTTTCCTGAAGGGTGGGGACATCCTGTCTAAAACACAGCTTGATTAAACCCTCTATAAAAGGTTCTTCCCCACTGACCTCGTACTCCACGCTGCCTAACAGCCTCTGTCTCATCCTGCCTGGGCCCTAGGTGAGTCCCCTTTGGAGGTGTCTTTCTCATTCTCAGTGTCTTGCTGAACTAAACTCATGAAACCGAAGCTGTTAGGTATGAGCTGAACGCCAACAGTGCAGGCTATGGGCAGGAGGTGTCTTCTTTGGGCCTCAGGCAAACCAGGAGCCAGAGTCCTTTGGGAAAAGACACCTTCCTGAAGCAATCAAGCTTTTGCCTCCTCCTGAGGCTGGCCTGGCCTGGTCAGCAGCTGCTCCTCCCACTGGAACGCCTCCCATTGGAGCAGAGCTGCCCACACGCCCTCCTGGACCGGCACATCTTACTCCCGGGTGGTCATCTGCAGTGCTGAGTCCATGGGGTCGGAATCAGTTTACTTCTGCCAACCTAAACAATGATGCAAGTTAGCCCGGGGAGGACAGGACACACATGACTCTCAGCCCCTACCCTTGCATGACATTTAGATGAGTTTGAAGATTTACCCTACAGATCTGAAATACAACCAAAAGGTCATTATATTATTTTTATTTATAAGCCAGCTCTTAAAGGCTGCCTTAGGGTTTAAAAGGTATTTTTTCATCTATGTTGAGGAGTTTATCCACATTGGGAAGTTACATCCCCTGATAGAACAAGAAGAGTCTACGTGAGATTATTGCTGTCAGGTTACAGAAAGGACACTCCGTGAACAACCTGCCTGGGCTCTGTACCCTCTCAGTCCTTCAGGCCACACTGTCTTGCTTTTTTGTGGCAACCAAGTCCCTTTCTTTCCCCAACCCTTGCAATTCTCTCCTTATACTGCCCTCTGTCCACGCTCTTCTTTACATCTTTAAAGTCCTGCCCTGGCTTTCCAGCTGTGGAGAGCTTCCGTCTTCCCTCGTTCTTGAACCTTGTCATTTTCAATGCTCTTTCTTCCCTTCTGTCTCTCAAAGGCTTCTGCTTAATATATTTCTGGTTCCTAGGCCTCTTGTCCATTTGGTCACATACCACCTTTGCCCCAACCTACCTCTAGATTTACTGGTTAATGAGAATGAAAATCCTTCAACTGGAGGTCTCCTTCAGAGGTCACCTGGACTGCAGGGCAGGTATAGTCATATGGCAACCCTGCAAGCTGAGCTCCCTGACTGGTCACAGAGCCAAGTCACAGAGGGCACATGGCAGCGGGGGAAACACCTAGAATTCAAAGGCCATACCTGGGGAGAGCACTCCCCTCCCCCAGCATTCCAAGAGGTGGTAGCCCTGCCTACTCCTGAGCATGTGTCCCAAAGGAGGCAAGAGAAGACAGACACGGGCCCTGGAGTCTTGACAGGTTCCCAGCCAAGGCAGATGTTGAACTCCTATGTGCATTACTTGCCTACCAGTGCTCCCATCCCTAGATGGGTTCTAGGGATTCCTTGGTCTGTGGTTTTGAGCAAATCATCTAAGTTCTCTGAGCCTGTTTCCTCACTTATAAAAAAGCAGAAATTATGAGGATTATAAGAGATGAGGTATAGGAAAGTGCTTTGTGGGCAGCTGAAAGTAGAGAAGAACACATATAATAGAATAATGATATTTAATAGCTAGCACTTAAGTGCAAGCCAGGTATTTTCCAAGTACTTTTCAAATGCATTATCTCTTTAAATGTTCACAATAACCCTACAAGTAAGTGTTAATCTTAGCTTTAGTCACAGGAGGTAAACTGAGGCCTGTAGAGACAATGCAATTTGGCCCAGCCTACACAGCAGGGAGGCGACAGTCGGCATTTCACTGTGGGCTCAGGAGCTGCTACCAGTCACTGTGAATTCTTCGCCTCCACAAACAAAGTACAAAGGACAAAGGAAGACAGAGACCAAAAGCCTCTGCGTAAGCCTCTTCAGTGTAAGCCATGGATCCTGGGCAGAAGAGCTCTGAGGGTACAGCTTAAGCTGCTTCTGCTCATCTTTTTCAGTTGACTTCAAACATGCCTCAGTTGCTGCGAAACATCCATGGGATCATTGAGGCCTTCGGGCGCTACGCCGGGGCAGAGGGCAGCTGCACCACTCTCACCCGAGGGGAGCTGAAGAGATTGCTGGAGCAGGAGTTTGCTGACGTCATAGTGGTATGGTGCAAGCCAGGTGGGGAGGGGTAGGGAAGCACAGCAAAACTTGTTTTTCTTGGGGTCAAGGTGGTCGCAGCTCACATCAGTCCTCAGGAAGGAAAGGCAAAGGACAGGAGGCAGTGGTGGAAATGGACAAGCCTAGTCCTTAGCGGAGGGACTGAGTTCTTGGTGTGGTTCTTGGTTTTAATTCTAATTTGAAGACAAGGTAAAATGATTCCTAAGGACTCAAGGAAGAACAGATCCTCAAAATGTTCAAGAAAAGAATATAACTGCTGCTTTTCATTGCTTCTTAAATTTGATACAACAGACACTTCCTGTGTCTAGCTAAATTTGATCATCCATTAAGCTTTCATGGGAAGTATAAAGCAGGGGCTGGGGAGATAGCTCAGCGGCTTAAGCACCTGCCTTGCAAGCACAAGGTCCAGAGTTTGATCACTGGTACCACAAAAAAAAAAAAAAGTATAAAGCAGTTGATCAAAAAAGGAACTCACTGATCACATCAGAGATGAGATTTTAGAGCACAGGCAGGCGTTGAGGGGGAGATCCTAGGAGCGCTTCCCAGGTCTAAAGCAATCAGGGAGATCAAGTCTTTGAGGACAAGGACATATGGGCACAGCTCACAGCAACCCCGCAGTCTTACTGGGCCCCACCCACTGCTTTTTGGGGGAAGCATTTGCTCAGTAAGGGACCCTCAGAATTCCCATGGGCCAGGCTCCTCTATGCTTCTTGTCGTGTGGGGCTTACTACATATAGACTCTTTCATGACAGAGGAAAGGACAAATTGAAGAATTAACCTTGGAGGCCAGCAAGTTGCTTTATGAGAACATTTATTCATTCCTGAGTACACCTTTATCCAACTGGTCTACAGTCCAGAAACTGTACCAGATATAGAGCATACAAAACAGAAGGAGAGAGGCAGGATTTTAAAAAATACAATTAAGTGTTAACAGCTGTGTACTTGGAGTTGGGTGGTCCTGGGGGGCTGGGCTCCCAGGCTGCAGAGGGCTGAAGCTTGCAGCTAGGTGGAGCTGAGTCCCTTTCTCCTCAGGAAAGGATTGTTAATTTGGCCTTCTCCTCGCCCCCCCACCCCACCCCCGCCCCACCTAGAAACCTCATGATCCAGCCACAGTGGATGAAGTTCTGCGCCTGCTGGATGAAGATGCGACAGGGACTATAGAATTCAAAGAATTCCTGGTTTTGGTGTTCAAAGTTGCCCAAGCCTGTTTTAAGACATTAAGTCAGAGTGTCGGGGGAGCTTGCAGATCTCAAGAGTCAGGGGGTCACCATGCTGGGTTCTCAAAAGAGCTGCAGGAAGGTCAGAGAAGTGGCACTGAAGTGGGACAGGAAGGCAAAGGCCAGCATCGTGAAGGAAGCAGCCATGGGCAGAGTGAGCAGGCTTCTATACAGCAGGGAAGGACTGTGACTCGGACCCAGAGTCAGGACATCAGCACTCCACAGGGGAACATCCACGACGGGCAGGCCAGGTCCCAGGGACACGTGCAGGTGAGCCAGCAGACACAAGTCAAGGTGCATGTGGAGCAGACCCAGAGAGTAGGAGACCATGTGAGTCACCAGACAGAGAGGAGGTGGGAAAGTCAGTCACAGACTAGCAAACGACCAGGTGAGAGCATAACTGGAGCCACATCACAGACCCAGACAGGTGCCACCCAGACTGTGACACAGGACAGGAGCCACCAGACAGGAAGCTCCAGCATCCAGACACAGGGGTCCTTGCACGGCCAGACCAGAGAGACAGACGCCCACAGTCAAGATAGGTGCCAGACTGGCCAGGTTGTGACAGGACACATGCAGTCACAAGCAGGGTCACACAGCCAGACTCTGGAGCAGGCCAAGCATCAGACTGCAAGCCATGGAGGGGACAGAGGTCAGGGACAGACCCAGACACAGTCAGGCAATGGCCAAAGATGGACACAAGTAGGTGAGGGCGGACAGTCAGTTCTGGGAGGACAGGTCCAAAGTGGGGAAAGCAGTGGGACAGGAAAACAGGATCAGAGCAGCACTCAGCCAAGCGTGAGTGGAAGGCAGGCAGCGAGAGAGCCCACAGAGGTGAGAGAGGAGTGGGTAGATGACCACACAAGGGATGTAGTGATCCGAAGCCAGGACCAGGGCAGCCCACACACCAGCAGTCCTTCAGTGTAGGGCCAGGATGCAGCCCAACCACACAGAGGGAGGCGTCACCACCACTCAGGGGCTGTACTCCTTCAGCTCTTCCCTCTTTAGCAGCTTCGTTGTACACACTCAGAAAACAGGAAGCCATCCATTTCTACTGAGTTCTCAGCTTGTAAGGGTTTCTGGGGCTACTTTTATCTGCCATCTGTTGTCCGCTTATGCTAATACATCGATAAAACTTTCTCAAGCAATTGATATCTGTGTCCCATTTAATTACCTTCTACTGATGTAGTGGGCTAAGAGTCCTCAGGTTATGATGATAGCTGGTTATAGTCCCACCCCACAAAGGACATCTAATTGAGAAAGTATTGTATGAAATGGATGGATGGATGGATGGATGGATGGATGGATTGATTGATGGACTGATTTTGGTAATACTACAAACTGAACTTAGGGCCTTTCCTCTGAGCGACATCCTTAATCCTTTTATTTTATTTTTTTAATTTTAGAGAGTGTCTCATTAAAAGACCTCTAAATTTCCCATGCTGGGCTTGATCCTGTGATCCTCTAGAGTGCTGGGATTACAAACCATGTACCACAGTTACTATTGTATGAGATTCTAAGAGTAGAGTCAAAGAGAGGAAATATAGTGTTGAATCCTTGGTAGACACTGGTCAGAGAGGCCTTCTTCTAGATGCTTTTTTAAAAAGAAAAAGTAGGAGTTAGACAGGAAAAGAATTAGAAAATCATTTTCTAATTCTAGACTGTTGAGTCTCTACTCACCTGTAGAGCACAAAGCACTGCTGGCTTAAGGTTTCCAGTAAGTGAAAGAAGACCCCCAGTGCATGTACAGGGGAAAACAGAGAAGACATCCACTTCCAGGAATAAGTTACTGGCTGGTTTATTGTAAGAATCATGAGTAGTTTTTAAAACTTGGAGTCTTACAAAGTGTGCTTAAAAATACAGTGAATTTTTAAAAATATTATCATAGTAAAAGATACACTGTCAGTAGTTTCCTTCAAAATATTCCCCCCCTTACTTCTACTACATTTATCCCATCTTTCTCAATACACTTGAAGCACTTCTGGAGGTCCTCTGTGGTGTCTCTGGTTGTGCTGTTGTCAGGGGTTCAGTATCCTGAACTGATTCAAAGCACTTATCCTTCATGGTCATTTTGACTTGAGAGAAGAGCCTGAAGTCTCACAGTGCCAGATGCAGTGAAAAGGGAAAGTGACACACTGTCACGATTTTACGAGCCTGCCTTGCGGCTGGGCGGCACCAAGCAGCAGTATTCCCTGTTGTTGATCACGCCTCCTAAAGACACTCACAAAAAAGTTTCCAGAACTGCTTCGGAAAGTGGCAAGAATGATGGGCTATGTTCAAAGTGAAGCGATTTTGAGAGGCATTAATGATAATGTGTCTTGTACAGGAATAAAAATTTTAAACTCTTAAACACTCTTCATATATCTTAATCATATCTCCTAAACCTAGCCTTAGAGATTCTGACTCCCTAGGTTTCAAGTGAAATCTATGAATATTTTAATACTTCTAAAGGGAAGGTTTGCTTCTTGAAGTACAAAAGGCTAGGGGAGAGTACTGACATGTGGAGAGCCACCTGGGTGACTCTTCTTGAAGGAGGAGTAATTGTCTCCATTTTAGCTATACCTGACCCTATTTCCACATACTGATATATACAGAACTGGCTAAGACTTTTCCTTATCCCTTAAAGTGGCTTTAAGCAACGCACATCAGTCCAGTCTAGACACTGATGGTAGTCTTTGACGATGGCAGCAGTGTTTCTTTGGACCCCTGCTGTTCCCTTGTGTGAGCCAGGATGAAGCAGGATGAAGGGACAGCGCTTCAGACTATTGGCTGGGACCCAGCTTGGAGATAGAGGCTATGACCTCCTGGGGCTTAGAAGATTACACATCAGAGCTGAAGCACAGACCCCAAAACATGAGCTCCTACTTCAACTGTGTTACACAGATGGCTGTTTCTGCGTATCCTTCTCTCTGCATTTCGCAGAGGAGGTTTCGGGCCCCCGGCCTAGTCCAGCTCATAGCACTGACCTACTTACCTCGATTCTCACGTCACTCATCCTTAAGCCACTACTTTCTTCACAAATTAATAAAACCTGAGTTCGGCCTTGAGTCGAGGCCTTGGTTCTGGATAGTCAACTTTGTGGCTGGACTTAGCACCCCTTGGCTCCCCATAACTACACATACGCCTTAGTGTCTTTACTCTTGTCATGGGTTGCATTAGAAGTGGTAGATTAGACTTAACTCACTAAAATATCAATAACTTCTCATGGGATTACAAATATAAATTTTCTGGGCTATGATAAGGACCAGGAAGTGCTCTCTATATTGAAAGGTTTCCCATAACAGAATGATAAGATCTTGTATGAAACATATTTTTCACTCTATTGTTGGTTTAGGGAAGTAAGGAAAACTCCAAAACCAAGATGTAGTAGGCTGATTAACTATCTCCAAATAAGGTAGAATTCTAGGGCATGGCAATGTACCTGGAGCAACCAGGCACCACCTGTTAAACTGAAGGAGACTCACTAACGATTGATACAAAGCAGTGGCTTCTGAGCCAGATGAGATCAACCCAATAGTCCTACCCTTGGTACCAATCTTCTACCACAAGAACACTCTGAACTTAATACCTGATAGCAATCTTCTGACATGAAAACAAGCTGAGCCTAGCATCTGATGCCAATCTTCTGGGATCAAGTGGGACCACCTGAACCAACCATCAAAGAAGATGTAAAAAGAGACAGCAGTAGTTGCCTCTGTGCCACTGCCCTCTTGTTCTTGCAGTGATCCATTCTGCTTGCAAGACATATTTTCCCTTGAAAACACCCTTTTCTCCTTAAACATTTCTTCTGTGTGACCTCTTCCTATTATTCTGATTTTTGCCCAAAATAAATCCTAATCTTTGGGGCTGGCCAAATAGTTCAGTGGATTAAAGTACCTGCTTAGGCAGATGCAGCGGCCAGGGTTCAATCCCCAGCATATTGTGGCAGCCCTGCCCCCAAAGTGTGCTGAGATGGCTCCTGAGACTGGGCGTGGTGGCATTTGCCTGTAATCTCAACTCTTGTAAGGCTGAAAACAGGAGGATCAGTATGAGTCCAATCTGTGTAGTGAGACCCTGTAGACCCTGTACTAAAATACAAAAAAAAAAAAAAAAGATACTAATCTTTCACATTCACCAATTGTTACATCTAGTTAACTGAATAGGACAACAAGAACCTAGAAAGCATTTTGGACACTTTTGATCCCTACACAAACCAGTGACAACTGATGAGCTAGCCAGAAGGGAGCAGGAGGACCAGGAGGGAAGGCTCTTGGGCACAGCTGTTTCTCTTTCTGAAATCTGTAGACTCAAGCCAAAGACTAGTTTAGTTTTTCTTTCTTCTTTCTCTCTCTCCTTTAGGAAGGTCCCAATCCTTTCCTGATCATCTCTGAAACCTCTTCTTATCCCTTTTCTTCCAAGACAGGCACAGAGAAGCAGGGAGCTAGAAGGTGGTAAAAATTAGTGGAATCTGGGGACCACCAATCCTGCAACTGCTGAAGAGCCAGTGGAGTGCTAAAGGGGTGTGGAAAAGAAAGTCTGTGCATTGTCGCCTCAGCTTGGGTCTCAGGACTACAGAGCTGGGCCAAGGGAGCACGGCCCCTTTAATTCCTGCCCACTGTACATCTGTGACAGAAAGTGAAGCACTAACATTCTTGGGTGGGGTGGAGAATGAGCATCGCTAAGCGGCCCACCAGAGTCTTAAAAACTTGCAAGTATTCTAGATTTTCGAAACTCAATGAGAAAAACTGCACAAGCATCTCATTGTGTTAACAGTCTGGAAAACATCTATGAAATGGTTTTTCCTAATATCTAAGAGTTCAGTTCTAATCCATCTAATGTTAATACTCCATCCACTTTTCTTTGGTGTTCCTAAGTACTTTTGATTCTGAGAATCGAACCAAGTCTGTGATCCAGATGGGTTTCCTTGGACAGTTCTCAGCAGATGCTAGTTTGCCATATATTAATAGACATCCTTTTAATGTATTCTTTTGGATTTAATTTCCTCTGTCAGGGATGATGTTAGCCTGTTCTGTGTTATCCCTGTAGGTTTCACCGAGCGTACTTCGCAGCTTAAATAGGTGCTCACTGTACAGTGATGGCTTTTTAAACAACTCTTGCCTTGTATCTTTTTATTTTTTTGGAACCAGGGATTGAACTCAGGTCCTTGTGTTTGCCAGGCAAGTGCTTATTCTACTGAGCTATCTCCCCAGCCCCTTTGCAACTATTTTTGATGGTAAGTGCCTCATTTTCTCTCCAACCTCTATCTCAATTGCGACCATGACAAATGAGAAAGTTGCTGCAGATTCCTTCAGCCACTGCATCTGTTGATTTCTTCCAATTTAAAAAATTCTTCCAATTATTTTATTTTTGAAAGGCCTATGAATGGAATGGATTGTGGTTTGTGCTTGCTCATAGGTAACAGCTAAAGCTTCTGTTTTCAGGGAACCTGGGAGACTTGGACTGGATTTCCCTTTGTTTCAAAATTCAGGTAATTACTTTAGATTTCCACCTTGATGAGTATAAAGCACACTGTTTTCTAGGCAGAGAAGCCCTTTCTGGGATTCACCCTGATCTGTTTTTCAAGTGGCTAAGAGAGCCACTTCCTAAGGAATTAGTGGGCCACAATATTTGGAGTTCCTTCTGTTAGGTTTTTCAGCACAGAAAAGATAAAAAAAAAAAAGCCTTTCTTGTAGGCACTGAGAAGACCACAGGAAAGGAGAGACATGGAGCTTCTGAGGGCTTGGGTAGAGGGACATCACAAAGACTACAGGGCCAGGATGAGGGTGGGGTGGGGGGCAGCAGATATTGCTTGGTCAGTAGGCAGGAAGAAGGAAACAGGATATTGTGAAAAGGAAGTAGGAAACTGACTAGGGAGGAGGATGGCAGAGTATACCACATGGCCTCCAGGGGCCAGAGCCATGAGGGCTTGCTGCCGTGATGACTCAGCAGGATTTTTATTAAGATGAAGAAAGTCAATCACCTACCTACCTTCTTTCTTCCTTTCTTACCTTCTTTCCTACCTTCCTTCCTCCTCTCTCTTTTTCTTTCCTTTCTTCCCTCCTAAGGAATTAGTGGGAATTACAATTCTAAGGCTGAGGATTACTAGAAGACTAAGTCACCATTGCCACTGCTATAGCTTTGAGCAGAGGTATCTACTCCTGAGGAAATATTAAGTTTATGATTACAGAAATACTAAGGCTAAGGTAGGCATATGGGTATCACAGGGATACTTTTGTGAACTCATAGGTCTTGCTTCTGCAGTGGATGCCTTCTGAAGAAAGTCCAGACAGAGTTTTTTTTTTTTCTCTTTCTATAGGCCTCAAGTCATGGGAAACACCCTGA
>PVKN010012644.1:0-20477 GCA_004027915.1 Capromys pilorides
GGTGGGAACCCCATTGCTTTGCTGGCTGTCACCTCCAGCAAGTCAGTCTTAGGATGCCCCCACCACTTGTAGAGGTGGCATTCACTCCCTACTCTGAGGGGCTGAGACAGTGCTCCCCACATTTGAGAGGCTGGGCTGGCTCAGATACTTGCTGGAGCTGCACTGTCACCCCTGGGAGGGCTTGGGGCGCTTCCTCACCTACTTTGTGAATGAGGAAGCTGAGGCTCAGTGCTGGGTGCTCACAGCCCTCACCCTTGTCTGGGACACTCATGGGAAGCCGGGGCTTGGGGCACACTGAGGGGTACTTAGCTTCCTGGAAAATAAACACAAAGACCATAGAGGCCTTAGTCTGTCACAAAGCTCCCTGTGCATCACTCCCCTTTAGTACTGAGGATTGAACCCAGGGCTTCTGAGCTACATCCCCAGCCCTTCTATTTTTCATTTGAGACAAAGTCTTGCTAAGTTGCCCAGGGTGGGCTCAAGCTTGTCATCTTCCTATGGTAGCCTCCCAGGGTGCCAGTTTCTAATTAAAATGAAGATATACAGGTAGGGGTGGGCATGGCCTGGTGAGTCCCCTCTGCAACTATTTCTGCATCTCCTATGGCACCCCAGGCACCAGGCTGGACACAGATGACCCAGGATGTGACTGCCCCAGGAGGCCCCAGTCCTACGTGCCCATGAGCACCCGCATGAAGAGAGGGCTTGTGAGCAGCTCGAATGCTTTATGTTAACATGAGAGCATCAGAGATCTATCCACTGGAGGCACCGACTCACCACCTGATCTGGGTCCTCACACCCTACAGGGAGGGGCAAATGAGGGCCCAGGGTGTGGGAGAAAACATCTTCCAGAACTGGGGCAGCAAAACTCATAGTCCAAATCCATCCCCCTTCTGTTAGATAAATAAAATTTTTATTAGCACACAGCCCAGCCATGCTTGTTTATTAGCACACTGCACATGGCTGCTTTTCTCTGGAATAATCACTGTAGGGGTTCTATGAACCACAAAACATGAAATATTCATTATAACCTCAGCTACTCCAAGGCTGAGGCAGGAGGATATCAAGTTTTAGGCCAGCTTGGACAGCTTATTGAGACCCTGTCTTAAAAATAAAAGGGCTGGGATGTAACTACGAGAAAAGGCCTTGGGGTTCAGTCCCCAGTACTGTTAAAAACAAACAAAAACCAAAATCTTACTACCTTTATGGAGAAAGTATGGCAATACCTTTCCTAGAAGGTCGTTTGCACAGGGTTCGTTAGTTTGTTCTCTGCCATGGTCCAGAGCAGAGCAGACATCTGAGGTGTAAAGTTGCTAATACTGCCTTCTAATTCTGTTGACTTGAGCTATTTACCAGCAGTTATTCAAAACCCATCTTCTGCACAAGTGAGAAAGTGTGTAGCCCAGTTCTAATCCTGCACAGGACAATGGGGACACAGTGGCCTGGCCAGGCAGCCCTTGACCCCCTCCAAGTCCTCCTGTCCTCCAAGCAACTGACCCCTGTCCTGTCCTTTGTGGCCTGGGACTGCCCAGCAAGCCTGGCCAGGCCTGTGAATCATCAGGCTGACTCACTTGTCAGCTAAAAATACAGATGGTCTCAGGCCGGTGGGCTGGCTCTGATGCCCATTTGCACAGGGTCTGGGCTTTTTCAGACGATTGGAGCTCCCTGTGGGCAAGGACTGGGTTTTCTCCACTCCAGGCCCCAGTCCTGCCTGCAGCCTGGAGCCAGACTCAGGTGCAGATTCTGTCCTGTCACTCCTCAGCTGTGTGATTTCAAGCAGATGATTCAACCTCTCTCAGCCGTAGGCTCCTCCATTGTGAGGTGGGGATAGTAGGAGCAACCCTGCAGGGTGAGATGAACAGCAGCAGGTCCTTCCCCTATGACTGGGTGTCCCTGAGGTCACTGCTAATAATTGGTGCCTTTTTGCTGCCAGGTTATGGGGGAGTACTCCGCTTACCACCTCCTGGCTAGGTTTTTCTTTGCCAGTAAAATCATCTAAAATCATCCAAGGAAATAAGGAACCTGAGCGGAGGCCCTGAGTCACAGATCCTGGTCCAGGCATTGGCAGAGCTAACCAGAGGAGACCATGGCCCAAGCTGAACAAGCACAGGAAATGCACCACAGGGCTGCAACACAGGCGGTCCAGCTGGGGCATCGCAGCCCCTCACAATTCTCTGAGTTCTGCTTCCGAGAGGGCAGGGGCCAGGACCTCTGAGACTCTAGTTGGAGCAATGTCAGTGGAATCCTGGCTCCCGTCAGGGTGCTGTGTGGCATGAAGCCTGTTGCCTCCCCTCTCTGTGCCTTAGCAGCCACATCAGTGACATATAGCAACTAGGAGTGTCCCCCTCAGAGTGTTGCCCCATGGAAGGCTTAATCCCATGCCTGGCATCTCAGATACTCTCAGTATATCAGAAATATAGAAACAGAATGTGCAGAGGGTGGGTTGGAAAGGCAGGACAAGCAATGTCCTTCTTGGTCATGTATTCATTCAATAGGAATTTATGAGTATCCACTCCGTGCCAGGTGGGGATATAGTGTGAAGAAATCAGATGTAGCCCAGCCTCAATGAAAATGAAAAAACAGGCAATAGATAATGTAATAGTCCTACAAAGCAAAAACAAACACAAACAAACACCCTAAGATGCACGCTGGACATTTGCATGCATGGTGACAATCCTAGTACTCTGGGAGCCTGAGGCAGGAGAGCTGCAAGTTAGAGCAATTTATCCCAGCCTGAGCAATTTGTCAACTTAGTAAGACCCTATCTCAAGAATATAAAAAGGGATGGGGGTGTAGCTCAGGGCAGAAAGACCTGGGTTCAATTCCAGTGCCAGAGGAGAAAAGAAAGAGAAAACAAAGTGGACAGAGTGACAAAGTTGGCATTCATTACTGGGGACAGGACAAGGGAAGGACTTAGCCTGAGCAGTAGTCTCAGGTGTGAACAGTGACAGTGGCAGAAGAGATGGATGAAGTGTCCCAGGACCACACTGTTGAAGCCTGAGGCAGGACGGAGCTGGGTGTAGGGACCCCTGGGGTAATGAAGGCTTCCAGGCATTCTAGGTCCCCAGTGGCCACAGACTGACAGTCGGCTCGTGGGTGGGCACATTCACCTATAGCTGAGGAAATGAGATGCAGAAAGGAGAAATCCAGGTATTCAGCTGAGCCTAAACATGCTACTCAATGTGGTAAGTGGGAAGGCCTGAATGGAGAGGAGTAAGGCCTTGTCCGACAGCAGCTCACACCCCAGAGCAGTGACTATTTTTTTTTTTTTGGCTGGCTCAGGCTGCCTTAATGGTGGGGGTGGGGATCGAACTGCTGTCCCCTGTGCCTCGCTGGGATTTCCAGCACAAATGCTTTAACCACTGAGCTAACCCAAAAGCCCCCGCTCTGGGGACTATGAACTAACACTGTATTTAAGCCCCAGGGTGCCAGCTCCCCAGTACTCTACAGCCAGCTCAGTCTGAGGTTGTTCACTACCTGCACACCCAGGCCTGCCCCTAGAGACCAACAATTCACCTAGACACAAGACATTCATTTTCTTATTTCAGAAGCCCGGCTCAGAGGAAGCTTAGCTGAGGCAGTGGACTCAGGGACAAAAGGTGCTTTCTGGACAAAGGCGCAGCTAGATGGGCAGTGAAAGGGAGCCTCTGGTTCACCCTACCCGACTTGTTCTCCACCCGAGGCAACAGGAGTGAGAAGTCCCTGCTAGCTAGCAGGAGCCTGGCACATTCCAGCTCTCCAGACAGCCTGGCTCCTCCCTCACCCACGTGCTGGGTGCTGTCGACTTTGCTGGTGGGAAGGATCCTAGAGGGAGAAGCACTGTGGCATTAGGAGGAGCTGAGGGACGCAGGTGGCAAGAATCTGGGCGGTCTCCTGACACCTCCAGGAATTGGGCCACAGTAGGCAACAGGAAGGTGGAGTGGTGGAAACTTCTCTACACAAGGATTTCAGTGTGGGAAGACACCCAAGGTCCTTGGTGACCTTGTTCTCCTTTAGCAAAGAATGTTTGGGGATCCTGGTTCCCAGCGGTGCCACCATCCCTCCCTCAGCCCCGACTTAAGTGCAGGGGTGGCAGCAAGCTCCTGGGGTGGGTGGCTAACCAGGACCTTTCATCACCCTAGGAGTTGGCCACTTGGTAGGATAGAAGAGCATCCAAGAGGCTGCAGATCCTTGGGTTATCTCACCTCTCTTACTGTCTTTCATGAAGTCTTCAGATTCTGCTATTCTAGAGAAACATTTCCTAAAGATGCTCAATCATGTTAAAGAAAAAGAAAAACCAAGAAGGAAAAGTGAAGCCTTAAACAGCCAGCCTCTCCTTCCTGGAATGACACCAAGGCTTGCATTCACCCACCAACCCCTGCCTCATGCCCCAAACTCACTTCCTAGTTTTCAGCCCTGGAGGGACTTCAGCCTTCACTGATTTTTTTTTTTTTTTTTAGGTGATAGGCAAGAAATCCAAGGGCTTCCCACAAGCAAGGCAAGTGCTCTACCTCTGAGCTGCAGGCACAGCCCCTGAGTGCTATCTGACCTTTCCAAGCCACTGTATATAAATGAGAGGCTCAGGCACTCAGCTCAGCTCTTGCAGCACTCTGGGTACGCAGGAAAAGCTACCTCTTTTCTTCAGAGTTCTAAGGCCACTGCCTGCAGCTCAGGAGAGGCTCCACTAATAAAAACTCCCTCCTTAATTGTGAGGGAGGCTTTCCATGGGTATGATTATTCACTCATTCTTGGGTCCCTTATTTCCTACATGTTGGGTCCTGTATCAGGCATGGAGGCCACAGCCTTCCATATGCCTTTCCCCAGTCCGGGTGCCACAGCAGTGAAGCAGAGTTTGGACTGTGGAGTCCCACACCTGCACCTCAGGGTGTTGGCTCTGCCTTTGGCCCAGAGGAGGGAGGGCCTCAATCCAGGATGTGGGCCCTGGATTACCAGGACCTGGGCCAGCTCGGCTGCTCTTTCCCCTCCCCAGGGAGCAGATGTGCTCCTGGATCTCTGAGGGCAGAAGCCCCAGCAGGATCTGTAGTAGGGTGTGATCAGAAAGAATGGGGTCTAGGTGTTCACCCTGGGGAGGAACAAGGGTGCAGAGAGAGAGGGAGCACCTACACCCCTACCAGCCAGCCTGTGAGCACATCATTGGGTCCAGCTGGGTAATTGGAGTGACCCTCTTTAACGCTAGACCATAAAAATCTAACCACACTTGCAAAGATCCTTACATAAAGGAATTTGCAGGTTTAGAAGATTAGGACCTGGGCTGCTTTCCTGGACATTTATGGTGTTTGCCAAGATAGCTAATAGTCACAGAGCACGTGCCAGGTGCCAGGTGCCAGGCATGTGTCAAACACGCTGCGCATAGCACTCAACAGCAGCACATTTCTCTCTGGGCGAGAAATGCACAGGAACCACCTGGGTGGCTTCTTACAGTTTGAGTTTGGGCTTGGGAGGCCTGGCTTTCTAACAAATAGCCAGGTGACACTGGTAACACTAGTCTAGAAAACACATCTGGAACCCCAGGAAACTAGAACCAGGGTGGAAAAACTTTTTCTGCAAATAACCTGATAGTAAACATGTTCAGCTTTGCAAGCCTTATAAAGAGCTGCCATCAACTCTGTAATATATTGCAAAAGCAATCACAGATAATCAGTGGGTGTGGCTTCTGTGAAAAGCTTATTGAGGACACTGAAATTTGAATTTCACGTAGTTTGCATGTGTCATAAAATCTTGTTATTCTTTGAACCACTTGGATTACTTTCATCTATTTAAAAATGTAAGGGGCCAGGGAGATAGCTCTGTGACACAAGTGCCTGCCTGGCAAGTGCAAGGTCGTGAGTTCGAACCTTGATCACACACACACACATACACACTATATATATATATATATATATATATATATATATATATATATATATATATATGGGTCAGAAGCATAGATCACTGGTATAGTGCTTGCCTGGCATTCAGGAGGCTCTGCTCTGAAAGTCGGAGTATGAGAACAAGAGCCAGGGTGAGAGAGCAAGAGAGTGATTCTTAGGGATGCACCACCAGGCAGCAAATCACCTCTGGCAGGTGAGCCCCAGTCCGCAGAGCCCTGTTCTAGAATGTCAGTTCCACAAGACCATATAAGTCTGTCTGGGCTGTGTTCCCTGTAGCATCCTCTTGCATCCAGAATGGGATCTAGAACCTACTAACTCTTCAGAAAATAGCAGCTGAATGAAAGCAAATCTCCATAATTTTCACAACTGCATCACCAAGGAGGTACAGTTATAGACCCAGTTTTTCAGAGGAGGAGCTGATAACACTAATTTCTCTGGATTTATGGATGCAGAAACAAGCGCGTGGAGGCGTTCCACCTCAGGCTGCGCAGCTAGCCAGCCGCCTGGAGAAAACTGCTTCCCCTAAGCCCCTCCCCAGAATGTTGCCCCTCCCAGGCAGCCCAGGCCTCGCCCGCCCCAGGGCCGAGCTTCTGAAGCTGGCTCCTGCCCTGCTGCTGCAAGCCAGTCTGGGGTCCTGCGCGCCGGCGACATCTGCAGCCAGGCCTCGTGGAGCTCCCCCAAGGCGATGAAAGGCAGCAGTAAATTCCCAGCGTCTTTGTTTGTTGGGAACGGCAAACACCCGGCACAGCCCGCTGAGCAACCAGGCACCGGCTCCACCAGACTGGGCGGAGGGTGAGGACGCTGGCCGAGGCTGCTGGCGGTGGCTGCTGCCGCAGGTCAGGGCCTGGTGAGAGAATTCCCTCCGGGGCCAGTCTGTTAACATAAATATGTGAAATGGGCGGGCGGAGTGGAAACCACAGGCGCCAAAAGGAGGCTACTGTCACTGAGCAGGGACACCTGTCCGTTTTCTTGGTTCTGAAAAGCCTTCTGTAGCCAGGACTACTTTTGTGGCTTGGAAGCTCCCCGATTTTAAAAAGCTAACTACCCAGCACAGTAGCTTTGCTCATGTGCCCACGCTGGGCTGAAATGCCTCCCTCTGCCGCCTTAGCTAGCTCCTTCTCTGGCCGGAGACTCAAGGAACCCTTCTCCATCACAGCACCGACAGCGCTCCCTTCTCACAGAAGCTCACAGCTGTTTGCTTATTTGACCAGTGCCTGTCTGTCTACTCCTGTGCTGGTTTCTCAGAGCTACCTAACAAATTACCATGGACTCACTGCTTAAAACAACACAGATTTGTTCTCTCACAGTTGTGGAAGGCAGAAGTCCAAAATCAAGGTGTGGGCTGAGTCTGCTCCCTTTGCTGGCTCTCAGAATCTTCTGGGCCTCTCCCAGCTTCCCAGGGCTGGGGCAAGCCTCAGTCCACTAGAGGGCCTCTCCTGGGCCAGAGGTGGCCACTCATCACACATTCCCTTTGATTTAGGGGAATGTTGGATTATGGCATCTGAAATACTGATTTTCTGGATCTTGTCGTACCCACCTGTAACTGCAGGACTCAGAAGGCTGAGGCAGGAGGATCACAGTGTGTTCAAGGCCAGCCAGAACTACATAGTGAGACTCTGCCTCAAAAACACAACAGCAACAGAACAAAACAAAAACCACTGCTTGAAGGTGCTGTGCGCACACCTACAATCCCAGCACTGATCTCTCGCCATTCTGGGCCCAGGTTTTCCCTGTACCCTCACAGCAAGCCCTGTGACCCACTCCATAAGTGGGGCCAGACTACCAGGTCCTCACCTGCCTGGATTCCCCAATCCAGACCAGACAGCTGCTCCCTGCCAAGCCCTTGCCTCTTCACAATGAGACTGAGCTCATGTTCTGACAGCCTCAGAGAGGAGCAGATTCCTGGCTCAGTGAAGCTGTAGCCGCCTGTCAGAGTAACAGGTAATAGGTGCAGGCATGGGCCAAAGGAAGGGGCCACCCAGAATGAATCCTGTGGCACACAGGGTCCCAACACTGACACACCAAACCAATTACCCTGGCACACGCAGCTGCAGTTCTGGGGTGACCAGGCCACCCCATGAGGTCTGGACATGTGAGTGCTGATGTCCTGTGGAGGACACAGCCTGAAAGAAGCTCATTGTAAGCAAACAGCGTCTATTATATTTTTTGAACGTATCAAATGCCAAATAATCTAATAGCAGACCGTGGTGTTAAGAAAAATAACAAACGCTGTCATTCTGAAGGCTCACACTAGACACAGCCAACTCCTAGCTGCCTCATAAATACCCCTCTTCTTTATCAGAATAAAAGTAGTAGTTGTCTTTTTCTTATTGAGGCACCAGCGATTAAATCTAGGGCCTGCATTCCGAGCTACATCCCAGTCCTTTTATTTTATTTTATTTTGATACAGGGTCTAAATTGCTAAGCTGCTCAGACTGGGCTTAAACTTGTGATCCTTCTGCCTCAGCCTCCCAGGGTGCTAAGTAGTTGCCTCATGTACATGCTTATTGCACCCACAGCCAGCCTGCACACACATGTGCATGTTCACACTTACATGATCTTACATGAGGTGCTTCCTGCTCTGTCTCTTCTCCCAGGAAGAGAAGAGCTTAAGCTCGGCATCATTTTCTTGTGGCAACTTTCAGAACTCAGTGCTCAGTCTCTGCATATCCCTCTAGCTCATGCTGGACTGTGTAAATTTGGGGTTCCAGGGGTGTTAACCGGTTCAGGCAACTTCCACATAGTGAGGACTCCTCAAATTTTACAACCAGGACCCCTCCTAAGCCTCTGCGACCTCATTGTAAAACTTAACTAATGCCAATTTTAAAAGCATACAAAAATATGTTAACAGCATTAAATAAGGGAATAATAGCATGTCCCCACACTCTCTGATTTTTTTTTTTTTAATTTTATTTAAACTCACTTATTTATTTGTGTTCTAGCTGGCTCAGCCTGCCCTGGGGGCGGGGCTGGCGCAGTATGCTGTGCCGGGGATCGAACCGCAGTCCCTGTGGCTGCCTAAGCAGGTGCTTTAGACCACTGAGCCATCTCGCTGGCCCCACTCTCTGGTTTTAATAAAACTGTTCTTATAAAATTTAAATGACTGGTAAAGACATTTAATAAAACTGAGCCTCTTTGAATATTTTTATTAAGCTCACTAATTCACTAACATAAAGAGTTTTCTTTTCATATATATGCAAAGAATATATTAGAGTTTCTGGGGCCAGTGAGGTGGTTCAGCAGTCTAAATCACCTGCTTAGGAAAGCTTAGGCAATCGCAGAGAGTGTGGTTTGATTACTGGCATCACATGCTGTGCCAGCCCCACCCCCAGGACAGGCTGAGCCGATCATAAAAAAAAAAGAAAAAAAAAGACTATATTAGAGTTTCTAATATAAAAAAAGAGCTTCCTTCTTTTTTTTCTTCCATTTTACATGCATATATCTGGTAATATGAATAACTGTTTGGAAGACAACACTATGTACTACAACAAATACTGTGAATTTCATATTACTTTAAGTGAAATTCTGTATCACTTGTAATTTTTTACATTTTAATATTATTTTGTACTCTTTAAAAAAAAAACAAAAAATAAAATAAAAAGGGAGGGGTTGGGGAAATAGCTCAGTGGAATAAGCACTTACCTGGCAAGTGCAGGGTCCTGAGTTCAATACTTGGTTCCCTCCCCCCTGCCAAAAAAGGGAGCAGGGGTATTGTTATATTTTATCTTTCATATTTTCTTCTTCTATTGGTACTGGGGATTGAACCCCAGGCTTTTTTTTTATTGAAATTATTTTCTTTTTACGATTATATAGTATGTAATTTTGATAATATTAAATGACAAAACATCTTTATATAATAAAAATAGATATCAAGAACCCCAGGCTTTATCTATGCTAACAATGCGTGTGAGCTACAGCTGTAGCTCTTCTATCATTGAAAAAGACCAAAGAGGATGGGGAGATAGCTCAGTGGTCTAAGCTCCTACCTGGCAAGCACAAAGACTGGATTCAATTCCTAGTGCTTCATGCCATGCCAGCCTCCAAACCTAGGGTGTTTCATGCTAGCCACCAAAACTGGGCATGGTAGGGCACCCCTGTAAACCCAGCACTGTGGAGGCTGAAAACAGGAGAATTACTCCAAGTCTTGAGCTGTGTAGCAAGACCCTATACCAAATAAATAAATAAAATACTTCTTAAAAATTAAAAAAAGACCAAAGAGAAAATCATGTGCCTTAACCATTTTTTCCCCTCTACAAAGTGCTTATTTTTACCAAAAAGACCTTGGTTTCAAGCTATTTTGGAAATTAAGATTCCACTGTATGTGAAATGATGCAGGAGTCCACACAATTCCAGGGTGACATTGATCCTGTGTCCTGCAGGAAGGGTAATAACCTGAGCTCAATTCTAGCCTTAGTTAAGAACATGGAGGAGCCCGGTGTGGTGGCACACACCTGTAATCCCTGCACTTGGGAGGATGAGGCAGGAGGATTAGTGCTGAGTTCGAGACCAGCCTGTGCTATAAAAGTGAGTTGAAGGCCAGCCTGAACTGCTTAGCGAGACCCTGTCTCAAAAACAAAACAAAAAAACAAAACATGGATTACTGTGGGACCAGGGTGCATACTCTGGATTTTTCTCCAAGCTGCTCCATGAGGGACAGAGCCTGGGGATGACTGCAGGGACTGTGTTCAGTGCCAAGCCAGTGAGACAAGTATAGAAGCCTTCAAAAGCCAGAAGGAAAGCCAGAAGGGAATGTGGTGCTTAATCACTGAAGGAGCACCATTATTTCCCATGGACCTGACCTTGACTCTTCTTAGGCGACCCTGGGTTAGTGCAATATTGAGTTATTGGTTGACGGACTGAGACAGTCTTGCTATGCTCCCCAGGCTGATCTTGAACTGCTGGGCTCAACCAATTCTGCTGTCTCAGCTTCCCAAACAGCTGGAATTACAGGCGCATGCCACTATACCTCATTAAAAAAAAAAAAAGACTCCGTAAGTGCTCTACATATGTGGATCTCGCTCCAGTGAAGAAAGTGAGGGAAGAAGGCAGAACAGAGAGCCAGCTCTTTCTCAAAAAGGGTCCAGTGCACACCCTCCCTTGAGGCTGTGTGACTGAGCAAGGCTGGTAGGGGAGGTGATGGATAAAGGGTTTCCCTCTCAAAGCTTACCATTCTAAGTGTATTGCTAGGTTTGGGGACCTCTAGTTCTGCAGGAGCTGTCATTCTCCTGCTTGGATAGGGTTAGGGGGTCTTAACTATAAAAGACAAGAGGAAGATGCTAAGGAGAGACACAGCCTGGTGGGAAGCCTGGGCAAAAATCACTGGGCATGTCCCTTCATTAACAAATATTTCTCTCCAGGTGCTTCCTGGTATTGGCAGATCCTATGTAGAGCCATTTCAGATATAGCTCATTTCATGCTCCCCACAGTCCTGTGGCATATGCACAGGTAGCAGTTGCTGCTGCTTGCTTCCCAATCTCCACCCTCCTCTTCCTTCCTTCTAGTTTGTATTAGTGAGCTAGTGCTGTGTAACAGGCAAACCTAAAATTTAGCAGCTGAAAACAAAACCTGTTTATTATAATGTTATGAATTCCTTGGTTCAGGTACTTTAAGAGGTTGTAGTCAAGGAGAGGCCAAATAAGAAACTAATTCCAAGGTCACTCAGGAAACTACTGGACTGAGGGCCTTAGTTGTTGATTGCTGCTCATGCATCAATTCCTTGCCAGATGGGCTTCTTTGGAAGGCAGCTCACAACATGACAGGCCACTTATCTCAGAATAAGAAAAAACACCCAAGATAAGCACCAGCTCTCTTTGTGACCTAATCTCAAAAGTGACTTCCCATTACTTGTGGCACACTCTGTTGGTCAGAAGAAAGTTACCAGTTGTAGCCTGTAGTGACAGGGAAAGAATTACACAAAGTGAAAACATGGAGACAAAGATTATTTGGGTCATTTTAGAGTCTACCTACCTCAAGCTCCCTTTTCAGACTACCTTGCAGCTAGATATGGCCATGTGACTGAATTCTAACCAGCGAAATATAAGCAGAAGTGTGACGAACTCCTGGGAAGGCCCAGAAGAGACAGAATGCTCTTTCTCTTGCATTCTGAAACACAATGGCTAGAGCTTTGGCAGCCACCTTTGACCATGAGGTGACCTTTGGAATACAAGCTAGGGCCAGAAATATGGCTGGATCTTTTACTGGCCTGGGGTGTGTACCTCAGGAATCTTTCACATGAATGCTTTAAGCTGATAAGTTTAATACTATTACTTATAGTTGAGCTAAACTGTATACACTGCAGTATTATTAATCCTATCATACAGAGAAAAAAAGCTGAGGTTCATGGGTACATAAAGCAAAAAGCAAGTGAGTGCCAAGCTTCATTTCCAATGTTTCCTTATAAATCATATTTCTGTCACTGCTTTTAGAGAGATCTTGATGGCAGCAGTGGTGGGGGGTGGGGTCACCTGGAACTGCTCCATCTTTCAGACAATTTTCACCATGCAAATTCATGCTGGAGCCAGGGGTGATGATAGAAGCCTGGCAAAGTGGTCCCTTTACTAGGGCAAGAAGCAAACATCACTGGCTTTACCCATCATGTCCTCTGCTTCTCCTGTGAGGACACTTGGCAGGGAATGCTGTGGATCAGGAAATTATTGGTTTGGGAAACAGTCCCAATTTCAGAGTAAGTGATACGGAAGGCTGGCATGAAAGAGCAAAAACTAAGTAATAGATGGTCTCAGTAAAAACCAGGACTGGGTTGGAAGGCAGGCAGCACTGTCCTGGGCAGGGCCATTAGTGATGTACTCTTAGAGGAGGGACTGCCAGGGAGAAAGCCTCAACACACATGGCTGCCTCTCTGTCCTTCTCCTCCCCTCCCCTGGAAAAGATCTACATCAGATTTGGAGACGGCAGGGGAAGCTCTGGCTGAGATGGGACCCCTCACCTGGGGACTCCAGGGCCAGCTGCAGGACTTACCAGCCTCTGTGTACCTGTTCCAGGGAGAGAACTTGCCTCTTGTCCCATCCTCTTACTCTGACCTGCATCAACTTTTTTTTTTTAAGTTTTATTTTTATTTTTTAATATCATGGCTGGCTCAGCCTGCCCTGGAGGTGGGGCTGGCACAGCATGTGGTGCTGGGGATGGAACTGCAGTCCCTGTGGTTGTCTAAGCAGGTGCTATAGACCGCTGAACCATCTTGCTGGCTGTGATCTGTATCAACTTCTCAAGGACTTTAACTGGTCAACAACCTCTAACCTGCCTAGATGAATGGAGCAGGGGGTCCTGACCAGCTTATCAGTTTGCCAAAGGTCAAAGACTGACTGCTTCTGAAGGATCTGAAAAGACATTATAAAGTTCAGCATAATAGTTTCCTATTTTTAAATTTTTGTTGTACAGAGGCATTAAAATTTTTGGCATTATAAATATTTATTGGCATATTTTAGATATAAATATTGATCATACCCCGGATAGGAATTTGTGCATATATTATATCTTGATTCTTTTTTACCCAAACCCCTTCCCTCCCTTCCTCTTCAATCCCTCTTTGTTAACCACAGCTTTGCTTCCATTTTTTTCCCTTCTGTTCTTTTTTTCTTATATCTTCCTGACTTTCCCCTACCCGCTCCCTTGTTCCTCTTCTCACTGGAAGGTACTGAGATCGAGCCCACATCCTCAGGCCTGCTAGGTATGTGTGCTTCCACTATGCTATGGGGGAGAGGGGGGGCCGGGAGATAGCTTTGTGGCACAAGCGCCTGCCTGGCAAGTGCAGGTTGTGAGTTCAAACCCTGGTCCCGCCAAGAAAAAACAAACAAACAAAAAAAACAAAAACAAAACAAAATAAAACAAGGCAAGCCACTATGCTATGCCCCAGTCTCTTTTTATTTTGAGGCAGGGTGTCACTAAGCTGCTCCAGCAAGCCCAAGGTTGTGACTCTCTTACTGCAGTCTCCTATGCAGCTGGGATGACAGGTATGCACACCTTCTCTTTGCTTCTTTGTACTAGCTTATAGTTATCATGAGGTGTATTCAGAAAATACAGTGACTATTTAAATTTTTAAAAATTATAGTGAAAACATTGGTATTAATCCCCTTTAAAATATTCCCCCTCACTTCACACACACTTATCTCATCATTGTTGCTTGTTGCTGAAGCAGTTCTGGAGGGTTTTTCATACCTTCAGTTGCATTGTTATGCCTGCTTGATGTCCTGAATTGACTAAAAGTGTTGACCTTTCATGGTCATTTTGCCTTTGGGGAATAGCCAGAAGTCATAGGAGGCCAGATCTGGTGAATAAGCTGGATAAGAACACATCATGATGTTTTTACAGGCCTGCCTTTCCACTGCATGGCACTCAGCAGCAGCATTCACTGAATTTTTTTTATTCACACCCCATAAAGACACTCATGAAAGAGGACTGCTGGAACTTCTCCAGGTGTCAAGAATGAGGGGCTAAATGTGTTCGAAGCAAGAGTAGTTTGAGGGGGGTTAATGGCTATGTGTCTTTTATTGTAATACAGTTTCTAATTACCATATTTTGATCACCCCTTGTACCACTGCCTTCAACTTTTAGTCTTGACCACACTAGCAAACTGTTTCCCATTCTGCAGTATGCCTACTTTGTCCAAATATTCTCTGTATTAGTGTTGGCCCTTACAGTGGCAAGGGTTAGATAGATAACTCCAGCTAAGATTAAGAAACAGACCATGCTTCTGAAGGGGATTAATATCAACATGTTTTTAAAAGTTCAAACAATTACTATATTTTCTGATTGCATCTCATAGTAAGTATACACTAGTACACAGAGGCAGAGAGAAGTGAGGCCAGGTGAGGTGTAATGCTGTAATGCATAGCTGTAATGGCAGCAGTTGTCAGGCTGAGGCAGGTGGTGCACACAACTAGAAACGCTAGGTGGATCTTGCACTGGGTACACATGGACCCACATGTGGCTGTCATCCATATGTTGTGAAACCAGTGGTGTAGCTAGAGCTCATACCACTACGGATGGTCCTTCAATTTGCTAACCTCTAATATATTTGACTATGTTAAGCTATAGAAATAGAAAATAAACATATAGAAAAAAATTCATATTTTCATGTACTTGAATTTTTATGCTAAAATATAGTAAACTGCTACAATATCATTTTCCTTTTGGCCAATCATGCCCCAAAAATGTGCCACCTGGGGCACACTGACCTCAAACTGAGTTGTCCTCCTTTTTTTCCCATAGCAAATGGACTCAACTGCAGATCCTATCTCACTTTAAGCATTCATAATTCCCCACTGGGCAGGGGAGTCTCCCCTGCAGCCTTCATCTGTATAGGAAAGATTGGCCAGCCTGGATCATGTGTCCCAGCAAACTTAGGAAATGTTTTGATTGGCTGGCCCCGGGTCACAAGCCCACCTCCCTGAGCTGGGAGGGTGGGATGATGTGAATGACAGGCCCTTAGCTGAATTAGATCATTGATGACTTCAGCTCAAAGAAACGAACGCATCCATTTCTAGTTCCAAGCCACATGGGACATACGTGGGTGAAGCGCTTTCTGTGCACACTTACAAAACCCATTCCCCGGTCACACTGATTGGACGCATGGCCATTTCTGCATCTGGATAGAATCTTCCAGCTCCCTCTGTATCCCCAGTCTGCTTGTCCTCCTGACACATTCCCCTTCCTTTCCTGCCTGCTTTTCTTTGGATAAGGGTCTTGGCAACCAGTCAGCAAAGGTCCTTTTCTCCAGGATGCACCTAACAGAGTGAGTTTTCTTCCCCACAGAATTAGAGGCCCCTCACTAATCTTTGCCTAGACTTTTGAGGGCTGCCCAGACATATTTAGAAAATGGAAGAGCTGCTGGTGAGCCAGGCTGCTAACTCCTGGTGATATCTGGTCTTTCAACTCAGCAGGCAGAGTGGCAGCTAAATGCAAAGCTGGATGTGGACAGTTGTTGGCCACCAAGAGGAAAGAGAGGAGAATGTGCAGGCCCTATTCACCAGGCAGAAGGGGAAAACGCACCTTATCTGCTTGACATTGCCTGGTTCTAGCTGAGACACATTGGGTATATACTCCATATATATATATATATATATATATATATATATAGAATATATATATAGAATATATATATATATATATATATATATATATATATATATATATATGTATGTATTTGGTACAGGGTCTACAGGGCCTCACTACATAGACTGGACTTTGTAGTGATTCTCCTGTTAACAGCCTCCCAAGTGCTGGGATTACAGATGTGCACCACTACGTCCAGTCTCAATTGCTGTCTCAGAGTGTGTGGTAGGGGGAGGCAGCATGGTACAACAGGTATCAAATCAAACTCCCACTGCTATGCTCTGCCTAAGCAGGTACTTTAGCCCGCTGAGCTATCTGGTTGGCCTATACATTTATTTATTTTTTTTTGCAGAACTGGGTATGAACTCAGGCCCCTGTGTTTGCCAGGCAAGTGCTTATTCTACTGAGCTATCTCCTCAGGCCTATACATTTATTTTTAATTGATACAAAATATTTATACATATTTATGGGGCCCAGTGTGACATTTCAATACATGTGTATTTTATGTAATGATGAGATTGGGTAATTTTTTTTTTGAGACAGGGTCTTGCTATGCAGTTCAGGCTGGCCTGGAGCTTACTTTCTGTAGCCTTGAACTTGCACTGATCCTCCTGCCTCAGCCTCCCAAGTGCTGGGACCACAGGCATGCGCTACCACGGCCCAGCCAGATTGGGGAATTGGCACATGAATCACCTCAACATTTATCATATGTGTCAAGAATCTTCAAAATCTTTTCTACTATTTTGAAATGCATACAATCGTTGTCAATCATATTTGTACTTCTGTGATTGTGCCAGGACATCAGAAGGTATTCCTCTTACCCAGCTGCTACCCTGTACCTGTACTCCGACCTGGTGACTTTTCAAAAAATGCGTAAATGGGCCATGAAATAAAGTAGCCTTTCTCAAAGGACTCAGCAATACTGCTGTCTAGTCATAGTGAACCTCAGGTGGCTGGGAGTCCCAGCCAGGAAGATGTGGAGGCTTCTGCAGTGATTGTCCAGAAAACCTGCTGGCTTCACCATGATGCTACAGGGTGAAGCAGTGTCTCTGGCTGGTTACAGTTGCTCTTCACTGCTCAGAGGCCAGAACCCTGTACCTAAGAAATGCAAGTCTGCACCTCAGAAAAGATCTGTGTGAGCAGCCTTAATATGCAGAAGCCATGGTGTCGGATTCGTGAATCTCCTTTCATTTTCTTCTTTCATAGCAGCATCATGCCCTTTCCCCACTTGCCTGTCAACCAAGAGATTTAAAGGGGCATGTCTTTGATCAGTCAAGGCCACTGTCTTCTGTCTAGCCACAACCTTCTGCTTACCTTCAAGGAAGAAAAGGAGCAGCATGCAGGGAAGCATGAGCTGGTCCTCCATACTACATCCCAGCTCGTGGCAGGTGCTAGGATCTCAGTTGGTTTCTAGACCCTGAGAAACCTTCGTTTTGTTTGTGCCCCCACTGGCTCCATTTCTGACAGTAAAGTTATGGCTATGTTCAAGAGTTGTTTTTAAAAATGTTTTTCTAGGTTTTTTTTTCTCTTTCTTTTCAGTGCTAGAGTTTAGAAGGAGGCAAGGAAAGAGGTGGAACCTCCTAGAGTCTCCGCTGAATCTCCCTTCCCCATGGAGGGACATTTGCTTCCCGAAAGAAGTTGTTTCTCGGCACACTGGTCTATTTTTGCAGTGGAGTTGGCTGTCCCATGCCAAGGTTTCTTACCACAAATAGAACTTCTGGAAGGGCCTGTTGGTTTCCTTTGGGCTTTCAGACACCTCTTCACATTTCACTTGGTTTCCCTTCCCCATCCCCAAAAGGAAATATTTGGAGTCTCTTCTGTTTCATTGTTGTTTCCGGCACCTTTTGAGGTGGTCTGAAGGTCTGTTCCAGGTGGCTGTACTCCACCTTGCCCTTTGGCTCTGGCCTCTAATACACCACTCCACTACCCCAGGGAGCTGAGCATAGGTCCCAGGGGAGCCAGTGTCAGTCTGAATCCCTACGAGCAAAACAGACAAAGCACAGAATCCCATCATTGTCCCTTCTCCCTCACCTTTCCAAGTGTCCCTGGCCCCATCTCTCATTCAAGGCAGGATTTGAGGATTCAAATACTAAATGACATAGACAAGGTGATGTACAAATAAGACACTTACAAGGGGATGCCTGGAATATGAATGTTTCTGAGTAATTCTTAAGAGTTAAATTAAAACAGGTGGAGTGAAAGTAAAAGACCATTTCACTAGTTTATTAGGGAATGCCAATCGGGCAAGGGCCAGACTGTGGTCAAGACTGGCTTTGAAACGGGATCCAGAGACAGGAAATGCAGAGAAAAGCATTTCTGGAGGCACTCAGACCTTTGGAAGATTCTAGAACAGCAAACCCAATCATTTGCAAGGCTTCTGCATGACACAAGTGGCTTAACTCTTCTAAGGCACTGTGGCTGTTAGGAGCCAAAGCTTTGGCACACAGACAAGACTCACATTTCAGTCTTGCCATGTGAGCTGTGTGACCTTAGGATGTTTCTAAATTGCTCTAAGCCTTTACTTTTCCTCTCCAGGGTACAAAATGGAAAATAATAATGTGTTCACAAAAAATGAAACCTCTTGGTATGTATAACAAGTGTTTGTAAGAGTAGACTCTTAACATGGCAGAGTAACATTTTCCACAGAGCCACATTATCCAAATTTAAGGCATGATCAATTTCAAAAGTACAGATTCCATTAAAGTGAGCACGAAATGGAAATGGCATTTCCCTTGGATTGGCTCCTAGCCCTTTTAGATTTGGTCATAACCAAGTGTGGTACATTTCCCCAGATCAGTGTCTCAAAGCTTGTGTGGACACCAGAATCCCCCAGAGGCCATGTTTCCAGACTGTTGGGCTCCAATCCTGTAAGTTTCTGACTCAACAGCTCTGGAACAGGGCCCACTAATGTGCATGGCCAACTAGCAAACAGGTGAGTAGATGGTGCTGGAATGGGCCATACTTTGAGAATAAAGAGCTTCAATGATGAGATAGGGACCTCTTCCTGAGGGTAGAGGTCTTGCTGTTTGGCCCTCCATTACCTTCTTTGTAACTGTTTCCAAAAGCTTAACTGATTGTAATTGTACAAGTTCATAAGAAAGAGTGTGATAGTCTGACATATGTATACAACATCTATAGGGATCAAATTAGAGTATTTTGCATTTCTAGCTCTTTTCTTTGTGTAGCCCAGGGTGCTCTCTTTTAGTTCCTTACACAATACATAATAAACTGATGTGAACTATGGTTATCCTGCTGTGCTGCAGAATGCTAGGATACCCCCACTTTAATTGAATTGATTAGCTGCTTATGAGGTGGGCATGTTGGACACTGCAATTCAGGATTTCTTGTCCTCTGGCAGGTACCTAAATTAGAATGCAGTTTGGCAACATGTATCAAGAGCCTTTAAAATGTTTCTGCTCCCTGATGTTGTAATCTCCCTTTGGAAAGCTAGCCCTTGAGATCCAATCTAAGCATTAGGGTCGCTCATGGCCTTGTGAAGGGGAGGGTGGGAGGAAAAATCAGTTAGGCACCCAGGCCTGTGGTCATGCTGGTGTTGGAATTCCAGCTTGGCCACTGAACATGGCCTCCAGTGAAACTTATTTAACCTACTTGGGCTTCAGTTTTATCTTCAAATGGGGGCGTGTGTGTGTGTGTGTGAGATAGCACCTATGCTTCAAAAACTGCAAAGTGAAGCTTTCTTGGGGTGTACCTCAGTGGTAGAGCACATGCTTAGCATGTATGAGTCCTTAGATTTGATCTCTAGCACTGCAAAAGAAAAGATGAAATGCTTAGGATACAGCACACATTTTCTGTTAATGTCACAGGGAAAACAGTGAATAAGAAAAGTTGCTTTTGGAAAGCAAGGATTACATCCCAGAAAGAGTTAATTTTATAGCAGAAAGTTCTAGAACACAGGGACACATGCTTTTAAGGAGAAAGATCTCAGTCCTTTCCAGTAAAGGGAATAACACCACGATGTGAGGACAGGCAATGGGAGAGAGACTACCTGTGAGTATCACCTGTTCTATCCTGTGAAGGGGTGGTAGGCAGGGGAGGAGACTGAGGCTTAGTGGGGCAGAAACACCTGGGCTTAGATCCGGACAATTGCAGAATCCAGAGTTTCAATGCAGGCCAGCACTGCCTCTACTACAGACACTGTTATTAATAGAAACTTGGGATGCTACTGGCTGAGTCCACATGGAAATGAGCGAATGGAAACCAGTGACAAAGCAGGCTCTAAGGCTCTAGGAGGCGTACCCACTGTGCTGTCCAACCAGGTCTGAGGACTTGCTGACTCACACACAGGCAGGCAGGCAGATAAAATCTCCTTCATGATGGGAGATCTGAAGAACATTTGAAGACAACAGAAACACCTACCAAACTACACTTTTTCCCATTTAGACTAGGCCTCCAAAAGCAGGGCAAATGCCTCAGCCCTGAGTCACCACCATTGATAATTGGTGGTGAAATTTGTGAGCACTGTGCTCTAAGATGCTGTGCAGTTTTACCCCCATGCAGTAAGAGAAGGACACCCTGTATGGT
>PVKN010012645.1:0-20594 GCA_004027915.1 Capromys pilorides
GAGGGGAGAGCAGAGCAGAGGGGAGGAGAGGAGAGGAGGCCCCAAAGGCAGCAGATTTTCTGGGCTCCGCGGACTTCCGAGCACACAGAAGGGAGGCCAGAGGGGTCGCCCGCAGCTCCTCGAGGGTCCCTGCCTCTGCTTCTAAGACGCCTTCAGCACCTCTAAGGCGGAGCAGCACATAGCCACCCATTCCCTGCACCCGGAATTGCATTCCTTGAAACAAGAACAAGTCACCAAGCTGGCGTCCGTGCCCTCTCCCGGAGGAGCTTTTACATGGAAAGATGGGGCCCTCACTGCCAGCCAGTAGAACACTGCGGGCTAGAGTCTAAAGCCCCTGCTTATTATTGCTATTAGTTTCTTGCAGGGATGACACAGGTTTTAAACCTGTTTTAAACCCAATATTCAGTTTCCAAGTAAGCTTCAGGATGAAAAAATATATCATATTGCAACGTTAACATCCAATTGATAAAAACTTTGCTGAAATATATATATATATATATATATATATATATATATGCATATGTGTGTGTACAGATATACACATACATATTTGGGGGAGTAATTCTAAATCCTCCACACCATACACCAATGTCACATTTTAATGTAATATCATGTCCAATGCATATTCATGAATCAGAATCTTGGCAACGGCACAAAAAAAGTGGGATGAGTGTGTTTGGCGGAGTGAGTCACGTTTCCAGGCCAGCGGATTTTTTGATTAAAGTCCCTTATCCGTTTTATCATGCATATCCACTCTCTGATTAAAGTGATCTGGGGCTGACACTCACAATGTCAGTATGCACTGAGACCCTTCACACAAAACATGGTTGGAATTTATATCCTTTAAAAAAAAAAAAATGAAGAAGAAAACAGAAGAAGAGCCTGCACACCCAACAACAGAACCGAACCAGGGCTGAGCTCAGGGAAACCTGAGGCTCCACTCGAGGCTCTGCTGCTGGTACCGAGTTCAGAGGGTTCGGACCCAGAGAGCACTCAGACCCACTTCAGATGTGAAATTTTATTTCTTTTTTTTTTTAAGTTATGTTGATTTTTTTTTTGATTTGTTGAGCTTTGTATGAAATATTTCAAGGTGGGAAAAACACAACCAGGGACTCCCCGTGCACAATCTGAACAATGAATCTCCCCAGAAGCCAGTCTTTCACACAGTGAGAAAGTCAACGTGTCCCATTTTCTGAAGCACCATGTCACAGTGTTTGGCAGAGGTGGCCCTCCCAACAGCGTGAGGACCACAGCCTCCACCACTGTGACACCGCCTCCTCATGGAGGCAGGCGAGTGAGCTGGTACCATCCTCAGAGAGGGACACCTGGGCCAGTGGTCCAAAGGACCTGGTGACCTTCTCAAAGGATGGGCACCAAGAGAGAAAGCAAGGGACAGGCAGTGTGTGAGGGGCAGGCAAGGCAGCCATGGGATGTGGCAGCCTTTAGCAAGCGGGTAAACACACCAGGTCAGAGGCAATGGAGGCCAGGTGGCCTTGACAAGGCCTTGTGCCAGTCTAAGACACCAAGGCCTCTTCTGGAGTGGAGAGGACAGTACAGGACCTGCTTTGTAGACCTGCCGTATGCTCAGATGAAAGTGCAGCTGCTAAGGTGACCCGAAAGCAGGGACAGGCACTGCACACGCAGGGCCCACACTTATGGGGCAAAGGAAGATGTGATTGCTTCCTGCTCTTGAAAAGGCCATCATCTTCCTGTTGTCTCAGAAAGTCGCACATCTGTGTTTGAAATTCCAGGCTCCCCAGAATTCATTCTTCTGGTCCTTAAATACCTCCCCACAAAGCCAGAAACTCTCCCCTAATTGTAACTCGAGTTCCAGGAGCGCGATCCAAGTCAGTGAGATGCCACCTGGCCTACACATGCTCCTGAGACTCTGTGGCTTCCCTTCAGGGAGGAGCAGCTTTACCTGCTTATCACTTCCCTTGCTCAATTGATGCCTGAGACCAGGACTATCCTTGCTCACTGCTATGTGAATGAATGAATGAATGAATGACTATGAGTGAATGAATGACTATGAATAAATGATTATGAGTGAATGACTATGAATGAATGAATGAATGAATATGAGTGAATGACTATGAATGAATGAATAAATGAATGAATATGAGTGAATGACTATGAATGAATGAATGAATGAATGAATGAATGAATGAATATGAGTGAATGAATCTGCGCTCCATTAGCTGGTTGCCGTGACTGTGCCAAATCCTGTGCTGGTCCTTCCTGCTCTCAACTTACCCAGGATGGAGCTGGACTCAGTAGCTCCAGATTGCAGACAACAAAGAAAGCTCAGAGTCATGGTCACCTAGCTAGAAAGGAACAGAGTCAGGATCACAAGGGATACTGGGTAGCCTGAGCTGAGGCTGATCAGCAGCACCTGGAGGAGTTAGGAACCTGTGATCTTTGAAGGAAGGAAGGAAGAAAGGAAAGAAGGAAGGAAGGAAGGAAGGAAGGAAGGAAGGAAGGAAGGAAGGAAGGAAGGGGCTGGAGCAATAGTGCCCAAACCTGTGGATGCCACTGAGAAGTTTAAAACTAAGAAAGGGGGAGGGAGGAGGGAGAAGGGAGGGAGGTAAGAAGGAATGCATGGATGGATGGATGGATGGATGGATGGACAGGTGAAAGAATCACAGAGTTTCTAGCTTTTCATTTGGCCCAAACTTAACAAAACCCCAGTGTCATCTGCTGCATTCTGTTTACAAAAGAAGGAACTGCTCACATCAAAATGGAAAGGCGGGAACAATGTGGCTCAGAACCAAGGGATCTCTGTAAAATGCAGATTTGACCACACGAATTCTCTCTTTGACCTCCTTCTTTTCCCCATGCTGGGCTGACCTAAGGAACTCACCCAGCCTGCCCTGGTCCTATGACCATCATGGGGTATGGGGGGCAGCTCTGGGTCTTCACCCACCCCAGCCAGGAGGTCAGGGAACCCCCAGCTGTGCACCTGTCTCCTCATGCAGGACGCAGCTTAGTCTGGAGTAAAGCTGTCATTCTCACTCTCTGAAATCCAGACAGAAGAGCAGTGAGGTCCACTGTGAGGCCAGGCTGTGCTCCCTGCACTGGGCTCCCAGCTGTATGTAAGGCTGCCTGCTGGCTGCGTGGTCTGGAAGGGTTAATTGTCTTTCTGGGCCACCCTAAGCTTCCTTACCTGGAGAAAGGGGCGAAGCATTCCTGACTCAGCTGCCTGCGGTGAGACGGTGTGTGGATGCCACCTGACGGGGCTGAGCATGCCTGTCACTACTAAGAATCACCTCGAACTCAATGCCTGCCCAGCCCTGGAGCTCCAGAGCACAGCCTGGCCTCTAACCAAGTGAGGCCCCCAGCAATGCCAGCTCCACTCGGGGCCTTTGCTTGTGTCTTCCCAGTGCCCTGGGCTGGTCCTGTCCTCCTGCTGGACAACAGGCAAACGCCCCTTTCTGTACATGGTTGTGGAGGTTCCTCCTCACATGAGCAGGGCCAGCTGTGCTGGGGATTCCACCAAAAACCCCACAAGGTGGCTTCCACCAGCTCTATGTACAGATAGCCAAGCAGGTCTCCGAATGATCAAACAACTTAGCCAGGAACATGGTCGCAGGAAAAAGCCAGAGTCCCTCTGTAACCCCAGTGACTGCGCTGAGCACTTCATGGTCCCCTTCCTCCTGTGTGCGCCCTCCCACAACTGTGGATTCCTCTAATTCGAGGAGGGAGATGACTGCTCCCTGGGGGTAAAACTGAAAGAAATCACACCTTGCAGAATGAGAGTTTGGACAGACCAAGCCCATCAGGAAGCATTCCTGCAAGGACTCTGAGCCCTGCACCACAGCGCCCAACAGAGAGGCCGGAGATGGTGGGGCTGAGGAGGACGCTGAGCATCTACAGTTTGTCCTTTACAGACCAGCACTTAGCTTCAATATCTGGAAACTGTACTGATATTTTTAATCCTTTGCTAATTTGATCTCTTCTCTTTTCCACAACCATGCCGAATCCCACTGAGATCTGTCTTCTGCATCCTCCCAGTTTAACCTTGGCTCCAACAGTGCTCTTTTGAACAGGAGGAGAATGGGGAGACTGGGCAGAGGAGAGAAGAGGGAGTCGCCAGGGAGGGAGGAAGGACTTCAGGCTCCTTTGAAGGCAACGCGGCACTCCACAGGAGCCCCGCCCCCTGCTCAGCCCCCCACTGTGCTAGTGCAGCCCGTGACACCGGCCACTGATCTCTGCTGTGCGAGCTGTGCCTCTTCCTCCTCCCAGACCCTCAGAAATGCTGGTTTCGGTGCCGGCAAGATAGCTCAGCCGTCTAAAGTGCCTGCTTAGGCAAGCTTAGGCAATCCCAGGGACCACAGTTTAATCCCCAGCACCACGTGCCGCACCAGCCATGCCCCAGGGCAGGCTGAACAGGCCACACATACACAAAGCCCGTTTCCCCAGCCCTGATCTTGCCTCTCTCCTCTGGCCACTGAGTCCTTATCCACAGCTATGTCAAAGCCTCCAGGTGGGAAAGATGGCAACCCCCATGGCCTCTGAGAGCATGGCCACCTGGAATGGTCTCTGCTGTGGTCTGCGTGTGCTTGCTGATGCCACTGCAGGTGGACACAGAGCAAATGAAAACATCAGTTGAAAGATGAATCATACTCCAAGCTCAGGGGAGGAGACCGGGCTGGGCCTCGTGAACTGCAAAGGAGGAAGAGGAAGCTAGGACTGGCTGAGGCCTCTGCGTGGCAGGTACAGGCTCCTCCTTTGCATATCAGCCCCATTTTAAAGATGAAGACACTGCAGCCCTGTGACCTCAGTGAAGGTCACAGAATAGCACACCATCCACAGGTCTGCTCATCAGCCTTACGGCCCTTCTGTGTCCACATGTCAGTCCTTCAAGATGCCCCTCAGGTTGGTCCACTTTGAGTTCCTCCCAGGATTCCCCAGGTACAAATGATATTTGAGAAATCACTGTTCATACTCAAGCTCACATCTCATTAAGAAGCCATGAAGTTGCACGTTCTGTTGATAGGTGCAAGATGTCATTGGCTGCCGCACCTCCCTAACGTGATTGTGATGCTAAAACACCTAGAGTTCTGAGAGCTGCACGGTGCTTTAGGAGCCCGCCCAGACCAACCTCCTTATTGTGCACAGGTGGCATTTCTTCCCTTCTTGCCTATTCATCAAGTATGCATCAAGTCGCACTAGGTTACTAAGACATGTCACTGTGGTCAAAGGACCACAAAGTGCCAGGGTCAAAGCACACCGCACAGGGAAGACCTTATGTGGGAAGAGGCAGTTACAAACCAAGGCATCTGGAGGCCCTGAAGCCCTGGGTTTAAACTTTGATGACCTTGAAGGCTCTGTAATGTTAAGCAAATCATGGGGCTCAGCTTCCCCACGGCTGAAGAAGGGAGGGAAGATTGGCCTTGCAAGACTTGGGCGCTGCATGAGACTAAGTACAGGGCTCCAGATACACTGGGGTCAGGATGGTTCAGAGCAGAGGACAATTGCAGGACCACAAGAGTGGAGCTGGCTGTCTCCCAGGGATAGAGATGGAGACAGAGACAGAGACAGAGACAGAGACAGAGACAGAGACAGAGGCAGAGGCAGAGGCAGAGACAGAGGCAGAGAGAAGCAGTGAGAGAGAACAGGCCAGGCAAGGCAAAGGGCCAACAAAGGACACAGAGCCAAGTGTGAGCAGGAGCAAGTGTGCCCCATGTGGGCCAGGCTTAGGGTCAGGAGCAGGGGGAAAGGATGGGTGGGGCATCAACAATCCCAGTCACGGAGAGGACCCAGATGAAGGCTGTTATTTCCTGAGCAGGCCCTCTGCCAATGGCTCCATGAGTCCCACCTCTTCCTCCGCTCAACCACTTTAACCACAGGTACTCCTGTGACCCCCACTGGCAGTGTGGGAACGAAGGTCTTAAGAGACCGAGTCAGTGGCCTACACCCCCCAGCTAGGGAAGGCAGCATCCAGAATTTAAACTCAAGTCAGAAAACGACTGAACACCAAAGCCCCTCAAGTACCATTCTGTGTAGGAGTCAGAAAGTATATTCTCTGCTTTCACCTCTTCCGGGTTTCCCAAAATTTTAGCCATGACAGTCCAGCGAGGAAAAAGGGATTCCCACTGCAGCCACACCAGGTCTAGCTCTCACACCTTTTTTGACATTTGCATTGCTGAAGTAAAGAGGCACCTGGCTGCCACAGTAGGTCCCTTATTTATTCCACAGCAGCAGCGGAAGGTGCAGAAGGTGCAGAAGGTCTCTAAGAAGCCCACAAGCAGTCACAAGGCCCCGAGAGCCCAGCTCTACTCGGACTGCCTCGGTCCTGCCCAGGGCTCCAGCACCTAGAGCCTCGGCCAGTGGGAAGAGCCAGCTTCCTGGAGCACTCACCTGTGTGATCAGCACCTGCCACACGGTCTTCGGCCCCTACAGTGTCACTACACTGGGACACAGGCATTACTGTCACCACCTCAGCTGAAGGTGGGAAGCCAGGGGACTCCTTGGGATCACGTCTACACAGCCCTGCTCACATTGTCTGACTCGATCCTGCAGCCCTCACCAGGGACTGTGCTTGCGGCTTGGAGGGTCTGGTGAGGCCTGAGCTCACCGCGACACCCAGAACCAAAGCCATGCGTTGGCACCTTGAGCAGTGGGCATTTACTTCCTTACGGTACTGGAGGCTGGGAACCAAGGCCAAGGTGTCCCCAGGAGGGCGTTCTTCTAGAACCTCTCCCTTGAGTCTTGATCTCCTCTTCTGACCAGGATACCAATCACAGCTGTGACACGTGGCCTCCTTCTGCCCCCACGACCCCTGTATGGTGGTCAGGGCTGTAGCACCCAGAAGGCTGGATTAGGTTAGGGCAGCACCTGGAGGCCCGCCATCCTCCTCTGTGCCAGCTTAGCTGATTCACATGGGCTCTGTGGCGTTGAATTCTTCCAGGGCTCCCAAGGGGAAGGGTGATTCTAGCATTTCCCTTGCTTTATAACTACAGAGCCAGAGCGGCGGGGAGGATGGATCAGAGCTCAACTCCATCGCTCTGGTCCCAGCGCAGAGCACCCCAGGCTGGTGTTTTTCAGGCATCTGGTCAACCGGGTCTGAGGCACACCTCCATAGGTATTCCATATACTGAGCTGTCATGGAGCTCAGAGGGAAGCAAAGAGCAGCAGGACTCAGAGCGAGGAACACTGGGGGCTGCGCATGGTGAGCATGAGCAGTGATGAGGTAAATTATGAGGGGGAAAATGACTCTGGACAGCCCTGACCTGGGAAGGGACCCACAAGGAGGAAACATCCTAGCAAAGGCAAAAAGAAGGCCAAAGACACAGTGCAAAGGCCCTGGGTGCCTTAGCATGAGCTGATGACAGAGGGGAGCAGGAACCAACGAATGCATAACCTTGGAAAACTGTATTCCAATTCTGATCGAAAGAAAAACCTATACTCAAACAAAGAGAAGGGGAACCATTTATTTGATGATGTTCCCTGATGGAGAGAGGCTATAATCCTCTAATGATTATAGGAAATAAAGGAGGGGTTCAATACATCCCTGGGATGAGCATTATTAGAGAAACTTAAGCTCTATGAACCCAGGGGATAAAGACAACAGGAGCAGCAAGAGACCCCTGAAAACTCACAGGGGTACGGAGGATGCTTTCTTCAAATCATAGGACACTTTCACATCAAATCCACAGTGGCCTCAGACTGACTTTCCATCTCTCCCACCCCGAGTGCAATGGTGGACCGAATTGGGATAGCTGGTACCATGAGGATAGCTCTGAGGTGGCTGGCAACAGAAAACTGGGTGCTATGGGAGGAAGGAAGGCGGGTCACTTCCTGGTGCTCCCGTGCTGCAAGCCCCATGGCCCTCCTGGAGAGCAGGACCCTTTCCATCCTTGGAGATCCCTCTGCAATCCCACAGCTCTGCTGTGATGGACTCCAGGACCCCAGACCTCAGGGCTCCAAAGTGCCCTTCACAAAGAGTGGGAGGAAATTGTTGTCACTAAATTAATAAATATAGGGATGACTCAGCCCACGGGGATTTGGAATGCAATTCCTTCCCTTTGTACTGACCACTGGATGGCACTCACCACATCACATTGGATTCCTCCTAAGGAACTAGACATGGCTGAGGCTATCAAACAGACCTCCTAAGTGCCTTTGAGGGCCCTTGCTCTGTGGCATCCGCATCTTGTCCCAAATGTCCTCACAGCCCTGGGGACTGAGTAGATCAAATGGATTTGGCTCATTCACAGGCCCTATTTCTCTGAAAAATTCAGAAATCTTCCACAATGAGAGCCCAAATTCTCTCAGTTTTTGCCCCTGGGATGTGGAGTGCCCAGGGCCAGGCACAGCCAACTGGTCTGTGGCCTGAGTCCCATCTGTCACCTGTCCTCAGATGGTGACCTGAGAATGTCTTGCATTTGAAATGGCTGAAAACATTGAGGGATAACATTTCATGCCACCTGAAGATGTCATGAAATTCAGCTTCCAATGGCTACAAATAAAGTTTTATTAGAAACAGCCACACCCACATATTTATATCTTGTTTTGGTTGTTTTCAAGCTAAAGAGAAGAATTGCACAGTTGAAGCAGAGGCCGTTATGGCTCACAGAGCATAAAATGCTTGAGCTCTGACCCTCTAAAAAAATGTTGCCCAATACCTGGCTGCTAGCAGTGGTGATTTAGAAAATGGCATGGGCTGGGCATGGTGGTGCCCTCCTGTAAGCCCACTGCTCTGGGAGGCTGAGGCAGGAAGACCAAAAGTTTAAGTCCACCCTGAGCAATTAAATGACTTAGTGAGATCCTGTCTCCTAATAAACAATAAGAAAATAAAAAGGGCTAGGGATGTAGCTAAGCGGGAAGGTCCTAGGTTCAATGTCCAGCATCATCACAAAGAAAAGAGAAATGAGAGTCAACCCACAGTTGGAAGTGGGCATTCTAGGGGCATTGGGTCATTTAATTGTCACCTCCCAGTAGTGGAGTTGTGACAACTTTTCCCACTGGATGAAGGAAAAGACAAAGCTCACAACAAATCAGCAACTTGGGATGGCTAAGGGTATGTGCCAACTCACTGAGCTGCCATTCTCTGAATGGCATTGGGACCTGAGGCTACCTATTGCACAAAGGACATTTTAATACACTTGACATCCAAGTCAGTAGATTCTGGGTGAAGTGGTGACCTTCCTGAATAGAACCTAACCCAGTCGTCTGAAGGCTGTCACAGAAAAAGACGGAGTTCTGCCAGGAAGGAGGGAAGCCAGCCAGCAGCCAATCTTTGGCCTCCAGCTGCAGCTCCAGCTCTTTGCAGGATCTCCAGTGTGCTGGCCTACCCTGCTGGTTTGGGATTTGCCAGATCCCACAGTGGTATGAGCCAATACCTTAAAATAGATCTCAACCTCTTAAATATCTCCATGTAGAGATAGGGATGCAAATGGTGATGAAGACGGAGATTGAGAAGATAGAAATACTGACTGGGAGGAAGATGTTGATGGAGAAGGAGAAGGAGAAGGAGCAGGAGAAGGAGATGAAGATGAAAAGAGGAGACAAGGAAGGAAATGGAAATGGAGATAGAGATGGAGATGGAGGCAGAAAGGGCAGTGAAGGTGGAGGTGGTGATGAAGATGGAGGAGGTGGAGATGCTGAGATGGAGGAGATGGAAAAGGAGAAGACGATGGCAATGGAGAAAGAGAAGAGAAGGAGATGGAGATGAAGATAGAAATGAGGGAGAAAGAGGAGGAGATGATGGAGATGGAGATGGAGGAAGAGATGAGAGAGAGATGGAGATGGGAAAAAGGAAGGAGAGGAGGGAAGGAGTAGGAGACAGAAAGAGAAAAACAGCGAGAACTATTCGACTGTCCTCTTGGGCTTGTCTTCCTGAAGAACTATGCCTGATGTCAGCAAAGCTACAGCCATAACTAGCTTTCTGAACCTTCAGACTCAAGACTGCTTTTTAACTGGGTCTGACAACTGCTAGGTGCTGCCCTCTGCTAACCTGGGGCCATGAAAGCATGGCCCTGGCGATGACGTCATGAGGATTTCATGGGCCGATGCGTGAGCAGCACCGAGAGCGGGGTTCAGAGCCCAGAGCATCTCCTGCAAGGTTTCCCACAACCCCAAAGACCACTAACCCCGCCCAGCTCCCCCAGCGGGCAGAGGTTGGGGCTCTGAGGTGCTGGGCTGCTGAGAGCTGCTATGGGCACCTTGTGCTTGGCAGCCAGCTGTCTGACTGCCTTCCTGCCCTTGAAAACATGCCGCCCACTGACTGCTTAAAATCCCACTTTCTTTCTGTAAAAGTGCAAGAAATAGTTAAATGTTTCCTATTGTTGTATCAGTGAACCATTTCAGAGATTGCCAACTCAATTCAATCAAAATTAGTGACAAGAAAGCAATTTTCCCATTCCGTTCAGCATGGAGAGCTTTTTGTTTTGCTTTGTTTTATTAGAGGTGATTCGCTGTGTCTTTCCTGGAGGTAAGCTGAGGAGCTCCGGCAGCCCCGTGTTTCCTTTTGTCTAGATAAGTGTTATCCAGTAAAATGAACACAATGAGACTATGTTTACCTTAATGCTGTTTAAAAATCACATCGCAATAAGAGATCAATAGCTCTTCACAACAATTTACCAAAGACCCGGCTGGGGAAGAGAAATTCAAATTGTATTGATTTTCCTTTTCTGAGAGAGAGAGACAGAGAGAGACAGAGACACTGAGAGAGACAGAGAGAGGGACAGAGAGAGGGAGACAATAACAGTTCATGAGCAGGAGTGCTGACAGCATGGCACACATGCATGGAATCTAAAATGCCAGGCAGAAGGCAGGAGAGGAGGATGGGACTCGCTGGGGCTGTCACTCAGAGCCCAGGGGCTGGGGAGGACTTGATGCCTGCATTCCTACAGGTCACAACCTGCAAGGCCCCTAGAAGAGCTTCAGAGGGACCCAGAGCTCTTCGCTGATTTGCATGGGTAGGGACACACACACACACACTTGCCACAGGGTACCCAGAACCGGTGCATGGACTAAGAGCTGGACCTGCAAAGACAGGGGCCCCATCCGTGTACCCTGGACTCTGGCGCTGAGCAAGTACTCAGAAAATGTTTGCTCAATCACAAAAAGCAAGCCGGAGGAAGGGAGGGCAAAGGAGGGGCGGATGGGTAGAACTGGCCGGCCCGCTCAGCCCCTGTCAGCTCACGACCTTGGGCACAATGGCTCCCTCCCCTAAGTGCTGCTATGAGAAATAGCATTGCATGCACGCTCCCTGGCATGCAGGAGGCGCACAATTAATAACAAAACAGAGCCTGGGCCAGAGGCTGCTCTCGCCACTCCGAGCGTCCCCTCGGAGCCTGTGTTTCTCTCCCAGAGGAGGTGCAGGGTGGTGGCAGTGCCCAGGATGGCAGGGTACCACCTGCCCTGTGACAGGAGTGGAAGCAGGTGCCTCGCCTGTGGCTCCCTGCGCACCCCACACTCCTGCTCCGACCACTTTGAAATGAGCTTTGGAAGAAGTCAAAATTAAAAAAAAAAAAGGAGAGGAGGGAGGGGGAGGCATGTAAGTGGAGAAATTATTGGAACTGGAGAGAGGTTTTAATGGCAGCGTTGGCATCCTGCAATTTCACACATTAAAACATATTTTTAAAGAAACGACTACGGTGCTGATTGTGTAAGGGCGAAGCTTTCCACTCTTCAGACTATTAATAAGGGCTTCCCATAGAGAAGACAAATACATGCTTGATGCATTTTTAATCCTTTGCCAATACATTTGACTAAAGCTGTTTGCCGTTTCAATGACAGGATTTAACTTGCCCTTCTGTATGCAACGTTCCTGATTATTAATGACATTTAGAAACACAAGCTATAAAGTTACATTTCTGGCTGAATTGCAGGCTGTCCTTTGCACCCCATGGAAGGGAACTTGCGTCTCAAGTCGGAGGAAGCCGCCGTCTTCCAAAGGACCCGGGGGCTGCGGACCGGCCAGGGGGCACGCGCGACGCGGTGACGCCCCAGGCCTCCCCACCCTCTCTGTGCTGGAGCCCCCTCATCCACGCGGAGCAGGGGGGCCCACCCCTCGCCCCCGCCCCTCCTGAGGCTGCGCCGTGCTGTAACCTTGACAGCCATTTGCGTGAGAGCCACTCCGAGCACTGGGCGATAGGATCTTGGCAATATTAAACCAAATTCACAGAGGACATTTAGATTTCTCAGGATCCCTCTCATTCAAATGCCAATAATAAAATCTTCCAGGAAGAAGAGGCGGCGAGGAGACTGAAAAACTGGGAAACAAGGATCAAGGAATGAAGAGCAGGCTCTGGGATCTTAATAGAACACAAGCAGAGGGGAAAATCCCTACCCGGTCGCAGCTGATTATTTTGTGCTTTTTTATTATTTTAAGAAACAAATTAATGCTCAGGTTAAAATGAAATTACATATGCCGGTGCCCTCCAGGCCTCTGGGCTCCGCCGGGGTTTGGTATGTTAATAAGAGCGGTAACCAAGGAGCAGAACCCACCCAAACCGGGCAGGAACTGAGGAGGTGAAAACGTTACGATTAGGGGACAGGGGTGTGGGGCAGCTGACTGTGGTTTAAACTTGTCCTGCTTGGGGAGCTGCTGTGGACAGACACACAGGTGACAACCCAAAGGGACAGGAACAAGAAAGTGTGGGATTCACAGGCAGCACCGAAAGAGGACCCCGTTATTCTGCCCGCGAAAGCTATTCCCTCCAGAGCCCTTCAGCCTCCCGGTATTATGGGCTCAGCCCTGACCCCCTATTGTAATGAAAACCAGATCCCCCTATGAATCACGGAAAATCAATACTGCATTTTACTAAGTTTGCGTTAATTTTACACCTTGCAGCCTCCAGATGGGAATTAATGCCACAAAGATGAGAATGCCTCCCCCCACCCCGAAGCCGTCTGGGCACGAGGTCTGGAACACCCTATCGCTATTTTTAAAGGGGGAAAAAACAGACGAGAATGAAGAAGACGCCCAAAGAGGGGGGGGGGGGGCTGGAGCTTGAGAGATTTTCATAGCTAATAATAGGAGAGAGCGTAAAAGCACAGATCCAACTGACGCTCAAGAGCCCCCGTGCACGCGCCGCTGTCAGTCTTGGGGTGCACTGTACGGGGGCCAGCTCCTGAGCATGCCGGCCCAGAAATATAAAGTCCAGATTTAATTCTGATACAGAGAAATACAATTTCAAACCCGGACGTCTTATCATCGGCGTGTCCCACTGGAGAACTCATTTCCCTAGCAAAAGGCTGTCAAGGCCATTATGTTGTACAAGGAAGCAATTTACCACTACAGCTAAACAGGGCGACCAGGCTGTGGGAACTTAAGCATTTGAAGTTATCGCTCCGAAAAAAAAAAAATAGCATTTCAAATGTCAGTGAAATGGGAAGGAATAATTGAAAAGTATCAATCAGAGAAGCAAAGGGGCTCCGAAGGCCGACAGCACCGGCGCCCGGGCGCTGCTCCTTTGCTTTTGCTCCTGCCCTTCCCTGCCCCGCCCGCCTCCAAGACCACCGCCTCCGCCGCTGCCCGAGCCGCAGCCCGAGGCCTGCTCTAGCAAGCCGCTTCAGCTCCGGAAAAGCAAGGACTGCGGCTGGCTGGGCCCTTGCGCTGTCGCACGCACACTGGGGGAAGGCAGCGGCGAGGCCTCCCTCCGACCCCAGGAAGTTCTTCTGCCAGGTGCTGAGCCCCGCAGGCTCCAGACCCACGGGCCCCACCCCCGGGCCGAGGACCTCGCACAGGTTCTCCTTATGGACTGGAGAACATTTCCGTGAGGCTTTGGAGGTGGCGGTGCGCACCTGTGATCCCAGAACTCTGCGAGGCTGAGGCAGGAAGATCACAAGTTGAAATGCAGCCTGGGCCACTTGGCGACTTACTGAGCGCCTGAGTTAAAATTAGAAAAATTAGGGCCTGCCTGATAGCTCAGCACACTAAAGTGTCGCTGGGCTTGGTGGCGCATGCCTGTAATCCCAGCACTTGGGAGGCTGAACATAGGTGGATCGATAGGCGTCGGAGGATCTACATAGTGAGACCCTGTAGACCTTGTCCTAAATACAGAAAAAAAAATTAAAAATATTTTTAAAGTGGGGATGTAACTCAGTGCAGAGGTGCTGGATACAACCTGCAGTATACAAAAAACAAAAATACAGATGTGGGGTGTAAAAGCCGACTTTCTGTCTTGGGCCCGCTCTCGTGGGCCCTGCGCTGCCTGACCCCAGCTTCCGCACCCCTAGCAGCTCAGGGCTCCGGCCTGCAGAGGGGTTCCAACATCCACGGAGCAGCAGGCTCATGAGGGGAAAACAGCACCAGCGCAGAGGCAGCTGGCGTGGGGCAGCCCTCATAGGCTCGCATCTGTACCCCACAGCTGAGCACCCCCTCCCCTCCTCCAAAAGGCCCAAGAGGCTGCCGCTCTGCAGACGCCCCGCTTTTCTCAGTGTCCGGCGCCCCCTCCCCCTGGCTGCTGTCTGTCTCCATAACGCTCTCCCCACGGGTCTGCCCAGAGCTGCTGCCTCTCCTTCCGTTCCCAGCCCCGATACCAGCTGGTCCCGGGCACCCTCCCTGGCCCACCGACCCAGGGCTGCGCCGACCACCAGCAGCTGCTCACCCTCCACCTGGCTCTGTTTGCCTTGGGGCACTTATTTGTGAAATCACCGTCCGCCATTCCCACCGGAATAAAAACCCCTTGAAACTATGGCCCTGTCTGTCTTCAGAACTGAATTCCTTCTGCTGAGATTGGGCACCAGGCCCAAGGGAAGTCCCCCAGGCCCCTTTTCCACAAGGGGGACATCAAGAGTGCCATGGGTGCCTGCAAGTGTGGATCATGCCCAATTCCACCTGTGCTGTGGATTTTCCCATACATGTATGCCTCAGGTGACATTCAATTTATAACTGAAGCACTGAAATAAATTAACTATCATAGCAACATTAAACAATTATCACAATATAATGTAATAAAAGCCAAGTGAACATGGGGTCCGCCTCCATCTGTCTCTCTCAACTGCAACAGAGAGGGTAACCTATACAGCATGGATACACTGGGCCTGTGTTATCTGATGTGCTGGGTTGATTCACTTTCCAAGAAAGGCAGAGAAAGACAGTGTGAGATTTTCTGATGCTGCTTTGGAGTGTGATTTAGGAATTATTTCTTTTCTGTAATTTTCCATCAATTCTGAAGAACAAAGTTGGACATTGAGTAACCAAAACCTTACAGGTAAGGGAGGACAAATGTTCCATAAACACGGGTACTTGGGGAACCAGGGACAGAAGGAATGGAAGCCCAGCTCTTTGGGATGGAATCTGAAGTTGCAGACAGAGAAGCTGGAAGTGGCAAGCGTCCCACCAGTGTCCACGGCCTCAGCCCCCCTAGGCCCAGCGGGTGGCTGACTGAGGCGGACCCTCTGACTGAGCACAGAAGCCCCTCCCCATGTCTGCCAGCTCCTGCCTCCTGCTTCTTCCCAGCTTGGTGCTTGGTCCCCTCAGGAAGCCACCTCTGGGCCTCTGGAGCTGTTGTCGTCAGGCTCGTGTGTCCTCCCGATCCACTTCTATCTCAGCACTCAGGGAGCTCTTGATACCACAGCCTCTCGCCTGTGTCTGCCCAATACACTGAGAGTAAGGGAAAGGCCACTGCCAGGTGACACACAAACCTGGCCCTGCTCAGACACTGTGAGCTTCACCTGTCTAGCTGCCACACCCCAGCCTGGGGACATGGCCATCATCCCCATTTTATTGGTGTGGATACTGAGGCTCCGGTCAGTTACTCTTAGCAGTGCAGCATACAAACTTAGGCAAATGGAATTAAATTTATAAAGTTAAGTATCACTAACTGCTCTAATTCTTCTATTCAAAAATACACATTGCTTCACATTTTAAGATTTTTGAAATTCAGATGCATCCTACAATCGATGTGAATATTTAACACGGGAACGTTTCTCTATTCTCGAAAATCTGTTGTTCTGTCTGACAGTGGCTGGCACTTTGGGGAGGAGAAAGCACGGATGCGTGAACTCAGTGACCCTGCACTGTTCCCAGGGCCCAGCGGCTTGTGTCCTGGGGCCATACTGCTACCAGACAGATGCTCGGAGGCTCCCCAGGGAAAGGCAAGGCAGGAATGCCCAGGGGTGGCGACTGTCCCCTGCCTTCAACATGTGTGACATTTAAAGTCCTCCAGGCCTGCTCGTATTTGGATATCGTCTCATTTTGACATAGCTGCTCCCCTTTGCTTTCCTTTGTTTGACCAGCAAACCCTCAGCCATGCCCAGCCTCTCCTGGGTCCCTCTGGCCTCTGGGTGTCCCTGCTGCAAGGTCCCAGGCTGTGTCCATCCTTCGTCCACCCCACACAGCTGCTGTGCAGAGCACTGCAGAATGAATGGCCCGTGCAGAGGAGCGAAGCACCCCTCTGGGCGCACCCATTCCAGCCTAGCTTTGTTATTTCTGCTGGTTCCTCTACTTCACTTAAACAGAAGAAGCAGACCGGAAAATTTGGAGCACCACTGAGTTACAGGATGTTACAGTACAGGTGCTCTTATGTCCTGAGTCCTCACTGACCTTGAAGGGCTAGGGCCAAAATATCAGCTATCTTAGTTCAATGAGAAGAAAGATTTGTACTAATAGCATTTAGACAAGATATCATGTCTGCATCTTATACTCTGAATAACTACTACAAAGACAACAAAATGCAATGTATTAATTATTGTAACTGTCCTGCTAACCTGTTTTGAAACTGTCTTGTTGCTATTTCTTTCTCATTAAAATTAATAGAATAAAAAGAAGTTTTGAAAAAGTAGGCCGAGGGCTGCCGAGCTGAGCCATGTCCCTGTCCCTTCAGTGACAAGTGAAGCACCATTCCCACTTTGACCTTCATGCTGCAAGGAGCCAGGTGACCCGTAGCAACATGACGGAGTAGAGAGGTGCCGAGTCCAGGACCCGGAGCCCCACGGAAGGCATCCAGGAAGAACCTGGTGCTCTGCTCCAAAAGCCACTCCCCTGTCTCATTGCTCCAGCTACGAGTAAGGGGTATGTCACTTGCCACAAGTCACACTGTTGACACAAGGACCTAAGGGCTGCTGTAAAGGTCAGGATTGCCTTGAAGGTCTGTCTCAGTTACTTTTTACTCATTGTTGGCACAAATACCGGACACTCAAAATGAAGGAAGGAAAGGTTTATTTAGCTCACAGTTGCTGGAGGTTTCAGTCCATATTCAGCTGGCCCAAGGCTGAGTGGGACAAGGCAGAGAGCATCCAGTTCATGGTGGCAGAACAGCAACAATCACGGCAGAGGCAACAGACCAACCAGGGTGCAGAGAGCAACAACCAACATCTGTCTCTCTGTCTCTCTTTATATTACATTCAGGCTCTCTGCCTTAGCCTATCCACTTTAGGCCACACCCATAATCCCAGCCATACTCAGACCGATAACCCCATCAGTACTAAAATACATAATCCCAGTGGATCAAGAGTCAAGTAATCCCAGCAGTACTCAGATCCATAGTTCCATCAGTACTAAAACACATAATCCCAGTGGATCATGACTCAAGTCTCCAACTGTAGTACTCCCCACCCCATGATTGCATGAGGCTTTGGGGGGACAACTAGACATAAACCATAACGTTCCGCCCCTGGACCCCCAACGTCTCATGCACATTCCTTTGTGCAAAAGACATTTTAGTCCATCTCAAAGAGTTGCCAAAGTCCCAACAGTTTCAGCATTGCTGAAAAGTTCAAGTCCCAATTCTCCTCCAAGATCCAAGGCAAACTCTTCACTGTGAGCTCCTATACAAAAGAAAAGTTAAACACATCCAACATTCAAAGGTACAAGATAAACATTACCAATCCAAAAGTTGCAAACAACAGGGTAATACAAAACACTGGGACAAACACAAGTCCAAAATCCAGCAGGGCAAATATTAAATCCCATGTTCCAATTAGAACATCTGAAGCAGTCTGCACTGAGTTGTGAGCTCCAAAGGCCTTACACAGCTCCACCCCTACAGGTAGTTTCCATGGCTTCTCTCTTAGGCCAGATTTGATCCCTCTTTGCAGTTTCTCTTAGATGATCCATGTTCCTGGCTTTTCCAAACTTCTGGGGTTTCCACTGAACAGGCTTCTCGTTCTCTGCTTCACACACTGCCCTCTCAGGGGCACACTGCCTGGCCTCCCAGGCCTTCTTCTGAAATCGAGCTGAAAGCCTTCTTAACCTAACAACTCTTGCATTCAGAATGTGCTTAAAACCAGTGTCACATGGATGATGCCAAGGTCTGCTGCCAGCTGGAGCAGTAGCCAGGCTTCCTTCTCTCTTGGTTGTAGGGGTTGAAGCCCTAGATCGCTGAGCACTCTGACCCTGATTCCAAGAAACAAATTCTCCATGCTGGTGCCATTTTGGAACCAGGTTTGGCCGCTGCCACATTCTGATACTTGGATCTCTGCAGCTTTCTTCTCAAGGCAAAATCTCTCTCCCTTGCAATTCTGAGGCTGCAAAGGGTAGAAAGCTGCTGCCTCTTGTGATGTCCTCAGGCCATCCTTTAGATTCTCTGGTTCCTTCCCAGTAATGGAGATCTTTTCAGCTCCATCTTTGCAGTCCACAGCTCTCCTGGTGCTTCCTTCCTGGCCAAACTCACAACATTTTAAATCATCCTGCTTGGCTCTTTGCTCTTGATTTTCAACATAAATCTGGCTAAAAGCTGCCAATAACAACCATGCCACTGCTCCAATAGTTCACCTCTTTGAAATATCTCTTGAAAGATTAATCAGTCTGCCATGCTTAATCTCACTCTTAGGCAAAGTCTCTGGGTATGAGTAAAATTCCAACAGACTTTCAGCCAATCCATAGCACAAATCATCTGGAGTCCAACAACCAATGCTGTCCTTCTCAGCAGAAACCTCCTCAACCTGGTCTTTACAGGCAGGCTTTCTGTCAGTCTTCTGGTCTGAGTTCTGTCCAGAATCTTCCCTACAGAGCAGCCAAGCTTTTCCAGCTCTTCACAAGTAGAGGACCTCTCTAAACTTTTCCAATCTCTGCTCTTAAGCTGTTCTTTATACCCAGGCTTCAAGCCAGTCTTCTGGTCTGAGTTCTGACCAGAATCTCACAGCCAAAGCTTTTCCAGTGTTTCATTTGTAGGCGACATCTCTGAACCTTTCCTATCTCTTCCCATAAACCATTCCCAAAAGCTCGTAATCCACATTATCAGGTATAGCCACAGCAACAACTCCACTTCTCTGGTACCAAATTCTGTCTTAGTTACTTTTTATTCGTTGCTGGGACAAATATCAGACACTCAAAATGAAGGAAGGAAAGGTTTATTTAGCTCACAGTTGCTGGAGGTTTCAATCCATATTCAGCTGGCCCAAGGCTGAGTGGAACAGGGCAGAGAGCATCCAGTTCATGGCGGCAGAACAGCAACAACTGCAACAGAGGCAAACAACCAACCAGGGCAGCAGAGAACAACAGCATGAGTCTGTCTCTCTGTCTTTCTTTATATTACATTCAGGCTCTATGCCTCAACCTATCCACCTTAGGCCACACCCATAATTCCAGCCGTACTCAGACTGATAACCCCATCAGTACTAAAACACATAACCCCAGTGGATCAAGCGTCAAGTAATCCCATCAGTACTCAGACCCATAGTCCCATCAGTACTAAAACACATAATCCCAGTGGATCATGACTCAAGTCTCAAACTCTAGAAGTTCCCATCCCATGATTGCATGAGGCTTTGGGGGGACAACTAGACATAAACCATAACAAGGTCACATATGAAATGCCACGTAGACAGGAAGTAAGGGAACAGCACTGTGTCCCTGCATAGGAAGAGTGGCAGGCACTGTCCCAAGCTCTGGCTCAGCTTCCCCTGCAGACTCCCTCAGGTTCCACAGAGCCCCCCCTTTGGGGGTGTCAGCTGTCCGCATCTAGAGGTAAGTACACCAAGGCTCAGTGACCTCACAACAATCTCAAGATGCCACACACACTTGGGCAGCCAAAGGCCAGGGTGCCCAGCTCCAGCCCTGTGTTCTTAACTGAGCCCCTGCTCTACTCTTTCCCTCATACTGTGCCTTGCAGGGTGCCAGACACAGGACACGTCTCCCCCTCATAGCAGTCAAAGAAAGGAGTACCCAGTGTGAGGCACCCTGGTCCTAAGGAGATGGAAAACCGTGGGGCTTTGGCAACCCATGCTGTGCTCATAGGAGCCTTGGTATATATTTGTTGTGGGAATGAATGATCTACTCACAAGACAGCAGCCCTCAGTCATGTTATTAGTGGCATCTGAATCCCACCACCATCAGAGCTGGAGCCCTTAGGAGGGCCTGCAGCAAGGCGAAGGCTCCTGATGACATGCAAATCCCAGAGATCGTCAGCCTAACAAGCCGCTAGCACTTCCAGGGCCTTCCAAGACCAGAGGCCGCCTTCGCTGCATGTTAGCCCTGTGTAAGAGCTACAGAGGACTAGAACATGAAATGAAACAAAATGAAATGGTGAAGGGAGAGGAGGAGGGGGAAGGAAAGGAAGGGAAGGAATAGGAAGGGAAGTGAAGGAAAGGAATAGGAAGGGAAGGGAAGGGAAGTTTTAAAAAGAAAAAGGAAAGAAATAAAGCGAAGGAAAGAAAAACAATAGGGAAGAAAGGGAAGAAAGAATATAAAGAAAAGA